>OZ020247.1:27241792-27309846 GCA_963971285.1 Astropecten irregularis | reverse complement strand
ATCCAAGTTCGATATGAAGGGAGCAAATTTCATGGAGCTGCTAAGAACAAAAAGATTGCTAAGCACAAAAATGTGTTGCTCAATAAAACAAACCAACATCAAAAATTCCATTTGATATTCATGGCCAAAGAACAATCACAAGCGATGCACAGCACATGGAATTTGGTTGTTAATCCTGTTTCAAGACAGAAATTTCATGGTTAGCAAATGTTTGTGCTAAGCTGGAGACTATCTTTCTCTCCCTCCCTGTTCTACCCACGTCGTGAATTCTGTGGAATAAGTAGCCTTATACCCCTTTCAGTCCAGTTACTATAAGCTGGGGTTGATTTCACGAAGCCCTACGATCGATCGTAACTCGTTACGAAGGACATAACCCATCGCAGGGAGAATATACTCCGTAGGACTGCAATGCATCATGAGTCCTACGATTGATTGTAAGTTACGATGAGCTTGGTGAAATCGACCCCATAAGACATTAATCATAATTCATTGAAGAGGTACTAGTTTCTCCACACCTTTCCTCCATAAAAACCAATCATCTTGATGCTGAGTGGCCAGAAACTGGAAAAATTTCCACCAAAGAAAACTATTCAGATCTAGTTTGATTTCAGTGTAGTTATGTTAGTCTCGTAGGTTTACTCTGAGCAGACTCGGGGCCTTTCTCAAAGCTCGACTCCGGCTCAGGCTCCGGCTTCGTCTCTGTCATCCATTTGCTGAAAATATAGATTGTGGTTCTGTTTTCTTTTTTAAACCAGAGAATCTACTTCCGAACCACAGCCAAAAACTCTATTTTACATCCGTTATTTTAAAATGGATTCACGAAATGGAGCCTGAGCCTGAGCCTGAGCCTGAGCCTGAGCCTGAGCCTGAGCCTGAGCCTGAGCCTGAGCCTGAGCCTGAGCCTGAGCCTGAGCCTGAGCCTGAGCCTGAGCCTGAGCCTGAGCCTGAGCCTGAGCCTGAGCCTGAGCCTGAGCCTGAGCCTGAGCCTGAGCCTGCGCCTGAGCCTGAGCCTGAGCCTGAGCCGAGGTTTGGAAAAGGCCCTCGGTACACAAGAAAGTCCACTTGAAAAATGGCACGAGCGATCGACAAAGGAAAGGATATAGTAAACACTTTGCCGTGTAAGCTTCACTTCTCTGGTCGTCGAGCCAAACACTGATTCAACTCTAATCCTTGGAGGAACAATAATTTCTCACTGTCAGTTGCCTGGAAATTGCAGCCAATGTCGGAAATGTCTGACATTTCCCCTGAGTCACCATTGTGCGACCATAAAATGTGGGTGTTATTGATAAGAATGGCGTGCCCTTGTCGGCAACAACAAAATTGACTGCACTTCTGTCCAATTTGCAAGAACGGAGATTGGCGGGCAGCCGTTTTTAGGCTGTTCAGCTTCCAAGGTTTGACATCTCTAAGAATAGGTAGCGAGTAGGTATATAGCATTCATAATATACATCCCCTTCCTTGCTTGCTATGAGGGTCATACAAGGGTCAGTGACGAAGGGGTTTGTTGAAATGGAAGTCATTTGGGTGGTGCTCAAAAAGGGCGAAGCTTAAAGATTTGATTTATACACTTTAGGGGGTTGATCTTAAAGGGAGCTCGGCAATTCCATCTAATATTCCATTTTGATATGGAAATCATTTAAGTTTAAATGGGCTTAAATACCTATACCTACATTATTATCTTACATATATTTGTGAAAGTGCAAGTTCAATTATAGATTTTGTTTTCGATAATTACGGTATTTGTCCTTCTGACAATATTACGTAATAATTCTGACTCAAAGTTTTAAGAGAGAGCATCTGAATATTAAAGTAGCAAAGCCTAAAGAGTCATTAAAGGGATTGCATACGTTTGGTAATTTGAGCCTAATGTTTGTTTCAAACCAATATTATTGTTTATATATACCATAAAACTAACCTGTGAAAGTTTCAATTCAAAAGGTGGTAGCGTTTTTGAGATTTTGGCGACAAACTAGAGCGGTTATTTCACGCCAGAGAACAGTAAGTCAATAGCTGAGAAGCGTTACGGCCATAACGCTTCTCAGATTCATAATTTTTGGAGATAAAAAGTGACATATTTTTCTATAACCGCGGTACTTCGAATTGAACGTTTCTCAATATGCATTATACTATCCAAAGCAGCTGTATTTCTCACCAAGTAAGTTTTTATTGCCATAAATTTTCAGAGTCATTACCAAACGTATGCAATGCCTTTAAGCTACGTATACAGCTAAAATGCTTACTTTATATTTGTTTTGTCAAGTATTCCTTGTACAGCTTTCAAAATGAGTATCTTTAATATTACAGTAATTGAAAAGTGAACAAAGAAATATTGACTGGAGCGGGATTCGAACCGGCGACCTCCTGAATACCGTACAGGCGCTCTACCAACTAAGCCATTAAGCCCTACGTTGGTGGTGACCCCAAGAGTCAATTATCTTTGTCCGTTTGGCAAACATAAAAATTTAATATGAAAATAGACATACCTCCTCTTAGGAATGATACATTTGTTTCATTCTTTTTTTCTAATAAGCAGGAGAGAGTGCTTGTTAAATACATGCTTGACTGAACTTTTGAGTGTCATTTGTTTGTTTTGAAAAAAAAATCACCAATCCTGATCAACTTCTTTTTGACTCACCCTGTATTTGAACACTGACGATTTACAATCTCAATATTACACTCTCAATATTATACTGGCAGTATATTACCCGACAGAATTCCACTAATGGTTATAAATTATGGCCTATACTGACAACGTTACAATGACACAAAGTAGAGACCGTTTGCAACATGTGGTGCACAGATCTGTTTGGCCTACTACGAAATCATTTAAGTTTGGTGGTTGATGCGGTTTGTGTGGTTAGTGTAGATTGCTTCATCTTCAGATTAAGCTGATGACATGGCTACCTGATTCTACATCAATCCCTGGTGATTACACAAACCTCAAACCGCATTATACCGATTTCCAGATTCTCTTTCAATGTATTATTTCCCGCTTATAAAAACCACGTCATGCACAGACAGGAATTTCCCGGTTAGGTAAAACGTTTTATACTAGTTTTAAATTATATGTGACCTGGTTTAAGACAAACCAAATAATAGGCAGACAGTTGGTCTTGTTTCGTCAGCTCTTCGGTAGAATAAAGCAGAGTGTACACTGCCAACATTTTTGGTAACAATCTCGTTAACATGTTGCCCAGGGACCTTGTTGCTTGCTGAAAATGTTGTCAGTGTACACAGAGCAAAACGAGTTGGGTAACATGTCGCAGCAACATCTCGGTAACATGTTGGCCAAAATGTTGCTAGTGTACAATCATGTACATTAATCGTTATGCAATCGGTATCGAAAAGTCGAGTGACATAAGAGCATTATGACAATGCAAGATCGATATTATTGATTACAAAAATTATGTAATCGATTACATAAGCATTGTGATATTGTTAAGTCGATGGACTGCTGCACTATAGCGTCTGCAAGTTATTCGTCATTTCTCACACGTCCAATACTAGGTTGTGCCTAAATCGCATTTTGATTTTTGACGATGCTAAGTAAGCATATGAGTGGACCTAAGGGAAAATAATGTCCTTACTTGCACTCGGTCAGAATGTAAAAACCTTGATCCAGAATGAGTTGGATCACTTCAGGTCAAGTTAAGGTGCAAGGAGCTTTCCCTGACCTTGACAAAAATCAAACTTACCAAGGCTGGTATTCTGATTCAGGAAAGGAAAAGTCATTTACTCCGGACCCTAGGGCATTCTAACCATATTCCATGCTTTACAATATGCTTACCAATCTTACAACATCTCACCATTTGGTAAATTACCTTGGTTTTTCTTGTAATTGCATTTGCAAAGTTATGTTTACAAGTAATCATTACCACAGCACACAAGTCTGACTCTATCGAATTATGCTATAATTCCATGTAAGAGTGCAATGTCCCTATTGCTTTTCCTTGTTTGGTAATTGGTGGATAATTTGGGTACGAAGCTGTCCAATCGGTTACAATAAATGACTTAATGAGACTCATGCCCCTCGGGACGACGCACGTCACTCAGCGCCAACCCAGCTGGCCACAGAAAGGTATATTTTTTTCGCAATTCTTTTCCCAAAAGACCTCAAACGGATATACTCCTTGAACTTGACACAAGTTGGCCTCAAATTCTTTCTTGAAATCCCCAACGTAATATGTTGAAGCAATGAAACAATAAATCACTGCAGATACGCTTGGTATCTTTGCAATGTTATTGTGATGTTCGTTCTAGAAACATTCCTTCTGTTAACTTGAAATTGCCAGAATCGGCAACAAACCACTTAAAGGTATAATACATGATTGGTAAAGGTCACAAAACAGCACTCACACTTTGTCTGATCCAACATATGCATGAAATGATAAACCTGTAAAAATGTGTGCTCTATCGGACATCTGAGTCAAGAGAAAATAGCGAAAACCCGACTGAGTTTTTCTTATAAAGCATAAAGAATGGCATTGATCTTACCCCAAGACCAAAACTGTTTTCGGTCTTTGTTTGACTAATTTCTGGATAAATACACAATTTCATAACGGTACGTTTCTACCAGCACCGTCTTCATGTGACCCTGAAAGTTATACGTAAATCTGTGAACATTTCTGTTTGGGTATGTTACCAATTCTGTACTGTACCTTTAAAAAAAAGCGCGAAGAACAACACACTAAAATATCAACCGAGAATTCCTACGGAATCGCTTGCAAACCCTTTCCGTATAAAAGACTAACACTTCTTCATTTCACATCGCTGAGAAATGTCTATTTCCTGTGAAAAATGACGAGAATAACAATCCAACAATTTGAGAGCGGCAACCTGTCTTTCTGCTAAACAAACAATTCGTAACAAGTACATTGAATGATTATAAATAGTGCAGTGCGTGACTAGAGCCTAGTACAAACAACTCTTCCATTCAACGCGACATCGTGTTGGTCCTCAAACATAGCAGGGAATGAGTTTGTAAGAGTTCAAGTGCAGTCCAAATGAAACTGCAAGTATATAACTTTCCTTCTCGTCAAACCATCATCATCATCTTTCACGAGGTCTCCAACAACAAAACAACATATTTTTCTCTCGTACACCAACCAGAAAGAGGAATTTATTTATATACTGTTCCATCAACAACGGACCTTTGGCCATGCAGCGCACTCACCCCGCGGGAGAAAACGCGCAATTTCTCGGTAGGGTCTGGAGTCCAAAATACGCTGTTAATTGAAGTTTTCGTAGTGGGGGACATCGGTGGAAGTGCCCCAGGGCGCGGGCCTCTAGGGGAAGGGGAGAAGTATTTGACCCAAGGTGATAGTAGAACGTTGGGTTCACATCCCGGGTAGATGGGGGAGTCACTATGTGCCTGTAGCGCAGAGGGACCATGAATTACACTACACTACACGGCCAGTTAACAGTAAACAATCTTGCTGTAGTACCGTACAGTTGTTGACTGATTGCAGTGATAAGTGATCCTTGGGGCGATTTCACGAACTTGCCCTACGATTGATCGTAAGTCGAGTTACGAAGGATAACCCATCGTATCCTAAGCAGGGCTGCAATGTATCATAAGTCCTACGATTGATAATAAGTTGCGGCGATGAGTTTGGTGAAATCGACGCCTGCAGGTTGAATTGCAACTGGAGCTGTACAACATTGAATCCAACTCAAGATATTCCGTCAAATAATTATCTTCCATATCACTTTTGGACAGTTGCCAAATGTTCAAATATGACTGCTCTATGATTGGTCAAGAGTACTATGGGCGGCCAAAAGGGCCAACATTTAAAAAAGGTGTAATAACATGCATACACTTAGTGCGTGTATGTTTCCCTCGCATTGCTCATGCCAACTTTTGTTTTTCCACAAGAAAAGGTAATTGAATGTTTAATACTGGTCACATTTTATCCTATTATGTTTCACACACATTCTATAATGACATTCTCGTTTTATGCATGGGGCTTTCGAGCGATGTAATCACTTCGAGTTGTGCGAAACGTTCACCCAGCAACTAGGTGCGGATGAATGCGGATATAGGTACGGATAGTCAATACGAAGCTTATTTACGGGTTATAATACATTGTACAGAGCGCATTGTATAGTGCATTGGTATGTGTGACGGCAACGATAAAAGAGCGATTGTGTAAAAGCATTGAAAAATGTCGACACCTCACTAGTAAGAATACTTTAGAGGAGTAAAATACGACCTTGAATAAGAGTCACGTAGCACTGATGCGGATTCTTTGCCAGTTTCCGTGTACTGGATCCAAGCTCACTGAACACCGACCCGTATCACAAACCGTGTACTTCCGGACCAATATACGGCGTTACTTACAGTGTGTCGCGCAAGCTCATGTCCTCTACATGACCCCGTGTGTTGTGTACGTGTGAACACGATGGGCGTATATGCATGCTAAGGGAATGGTGTCAAGTTTGTCACTATCTACTAACTTGAGGTGCTGTGTCCTGATCCATGTATATCATGACCCTCTGTCTGTTATTGTACTCGATCCTTGGTTCTATTGTCACTACGCCCTTCTGTTTACACCCACAGGTTTTTGCTTACCAAACAACGCACTTAATTGTGATAATTTGTTTGCAAATAACAAGGCATGGTTTCTGGGCTCTCATTATTCCCACAAATTGAGCGGTTTTTGTTCCAACCAAACACAAGATGCATTTTATACTTCTAACTCAGAGCTTTTGAGTGCGAAAAAGTATACATTATCATAAGCATACAACATTGAACTCTATAGAACCCTTGCCTCAGCTATTCCCGATAACTGTGTCTGCATGTTGCACTTTGGTGAGGTATTATCTTACAGAGGCTCAAAAGACGCGATGAGGGATTCGAACCCAAGACATCGGATGCATTTTATACTTCTAACTCGGAGCTTTTGAGTGATAGATAGATGCATTTTATTCATCATGAATTCATTACAATAAAAACATGTTTGTTTTCCCGGATGCACAAGCTAAAACAAGTTATGATTGAGACTAAAACACTAAAACCACAAACAAAAGACACTTAAAATGATTATTACCACTGTTCAAAAAATAACATTCACAAATACATTAAAACATACTGATCATAAATACGATAACAAAACAATATATATATATATAAATATTTAAATATAACACGACAAAAAAAATTATAATCATACGACTAAAAGTGCGAAAAATATAAATTTCATCATGAACACGAAGTTGAACTCCATGTAACCTTTGCTGTATACCTATCCCTGATAAACATGATTGGGTTGCATGTTGTACTTTGGCGCGGTATTATCCTACACAGGCTCAAAGGACGCAATGAGGGACTCGAACCATAGACAAAATGCACTTTATTCCTCTAACTCAGAGCTTTTGAGTGCAAAAAAATATAAATTTCATCATGCACACGAAGTTGAACTCCACATAACCTTTGCAGTAGCCGAATCCTGATAAATATGATTGGGTTGCATGTTGTATTTAGGCGCGGTATTATCTTACACAGGCTCAAATAACGCGATGAGGGATTCGAACCCAGGACAAGAGAAATGCAAAACAAAGAATCTGCAGATTGCTACTTAAACCGAAGCGATTCACTCTCGAAATGAACCGTCGACTGTTTAATTATAAATGGAATTATAACTAACTGGAAAGCTTCATGCATTATCTGCACTTGCTGCCTGACTTGAGAAAAACTTCCAAATGGACCGGACTTGAGCTGCCACTTCTGCATCTTCAACTGACCACCCAGTGTCTAGGAGTGAGAGATCTCTCTGAATGACATCTCTCCATGTAGTTTGAGGCCCATCACATCAAATGGAATTATAACCACGCGTAAAATAAGCCAATAACAGAAGAAATAATTACATTAGCAATCAAAGGTAAACAATAATGATGTGCTACTCAATGACACTGCTAAATACACCGATGATTTCTTATTCTCTCCTCAACAAAATTGATGTCATTTTCTATCAATTCTAGTTTAATGATCTGCAAAATGCACACTCTATGATAGCCTGTAGATTTAACAATCACATGATACACCGTCATTTATTGTGACTCACCCTGGTATAACAAACCCTGGATTACCAGCTACTATACATGTATACATCAATGCAGATTGTAATAATAGTACAGCAGATGTGTAAATGTAATCTAGCATATCACTATATTCATCCAATCTTACCGTATTCAGCTAACAGGTGCCGTGTGCTGTGTAGTATCAGTACTCAATGGTGCTATCATACACCAACAAGGTTTAAACTAATTCAATTCAATCGCATGCAATGAGCCCACGATGTTTCTGCGTTCAGAGACTAGGCGCTTGCACTCATTGTGTGCTTATATTTCACTCTGCCGAAATTTCATTCTGGTTTTTATAAGCTCCCGCTCTTCGCAGGGGGTCTTCAAACCTACAGTCACGTGTGTTTTTTGGCACTGGGGTGATGATATTCTTCAGAGAGAAATTAAAGGGAGCTCTGGATCTGTCCATGTGGCGTGTTGTGCATCAGAATGACATGTCATCTCGTGCCATAGCAATTTTTTGTTTTAATCTATGCGCGTTAGTCAATTTCACTTAATATTTTGCACAATGTTATCTGCTTGCTGTTTGTTTATACGTCAGACTAAAATGATAATTGTGCGTGTTGTGTCATTTTTTTCTGTAATTGATTCGTCGTGAAAATTACGACTACGCGTAAACAAGGCACGTTCAAGTGGGCAACAGGTGTCGACGGTGGCCCATTTGTGACATGTTTCTGTAAGAGCAATTCGTCATTTTCATATGCTTGATTGTTGAACAATAATCATGGGTGTGTTGTCTGGATTTGAGGGCCTAAACTGCATAGTCATGATATCTGGGTGTGATTGTGCAATAATGCTGAGCTGGATCTTGAATAGACTTGGTTTCAAGTCGTCCTCTTCATGGTCAATACATCACTGCTGGTCATAGCGCCCCTTATGAGATTATCATTCAATCACAGTAAAGGGTTAAGACTTATTGCGTTGACGATTCTGACACAAAAATGACTGCGATCTCAGGCTTGAACCAAGACCAGAACCCAAGACCTCTGGAAACGTCCAGTACTCAACCATATACCCAAATTATCCAGCCACATACCAGTGCTCTACCATCTAAGCTATCCAGCCATATGATGGGGCCTCCCTACAGTCAACTATATTTGCTCAGGGTGCCAGTCAGAAGCCAACCCATGAACTGTCATACTAGTGCTCTACCATCTGAGCTACCCAGCCCTATGATGGGGCCTCCCTATAGTCAACCATCTTTGCTCAGGGTGCCAGTCAGAAGCCATATAACCCATTAACTGCCATACCAGTGCTCTACCATCTGAGCTATCCAGCCCTAAGATGGGGCCTCCCTGTAGTCAACTATCTTTTCTCAGGGTGCCAGTCAGAAGCCATAACCCATTAAATGCCATACCAGTGCTCTACCATCTACCACTCTACCGTAAATGCCATCATTTAGTTTCAACAATAACCATACACCTATGGCATTTACGAGACTCCGTACAATTTCGACAAACTGAATGGAATTTTCTTCACTCATTCGCACAAGTTCACGCCATATTCAGGACGAAAAGTGGAATAGTTCCGTCGAACGAAAACAGATGTTTAAAAACTTCGTTTTACACACCTACTACAAAGCAGAAGTCAAAAGTGCAACGTTCGATAAGGTATATTCAATAAAAGGCTTTACTATGGTAGATAACGTGGACGCGTGGTGTTATCCAGTCTGGAATATTGTTGACAGTGTCAATATTATTATTTCCTGCTGTTGAGATTGAGAGCTTGAAGATTAGGGAATCTATAGGGTAACCATCAGGCCATCGTAACTTTTTGGAGCGTTGCCAATCAGGCCCATGTATATGCGTGTTATAGACAAATGGAAGCAGTATAGCCTTGTAAACATCGTATTTAGTAAACAAGAATCATCTAAGTAAGATTGGACTGAAACAATAACTTTTAGACGAAATTAAGGTAAAGAAGATTAATAAGTAGAGACTTCAACCTCTTGGTGGCAGCAAACACTGTTTTAATTAGTTTAAAAGTCGTGTGCAAGATTATCTGGCTACGGATTGAAATTCAAACACGCGTCTCGTTAAGCAGCCATAGCCACTTTGACATGTGTAGATTTAAGCCGGAGCCAAATATAAAGTTCCTGCCTGAAGAAGTTTACATTTATTTCAAAATTTAGAGGAAAGGGCTTCAACCTGCCGATAAACTGACGCCAATTTCACGACGCTGCTTAGCACAAAAATTCGCTAAGCATGACATTTCTGTCATAATAAATACAGTGTTAACAACCAAATTTCCATGGATTGTTTATCGCTTGTGGTTGCTCTTTGGCTGTTGTTCGCTGACCATGAATATCAAATGAATTTTTTAACGCTGATTTGTTTTATTGGGCAAGCCATTTTGGTGCTAGGCAATTTGTTTTGCTTAGCAGCTCCATGAAATTGGCCCCTGTTCGTAAACGGGCAATGACGTAATGTAAATACTGCATGGCCCGTACTACTGACTCATTACTAACGCTAACGGCATAGCATTACATGGTACGTGCATCTGACAGCTTGCTCTGCACAGCGTGTCGTGGTGAATCACACTGCTGTGTTTCTCTGAGGGCAATGATGTAATATCCAGTATTATTCCGATTCGAAGTTTCCCGAAAGGATTCTGACGGTCATTGCTTCTCGTGTTATGCAATCTGGTTGATATATTGATATCATCGGGTCATTATCAAATTTTAATCATCAAATAACCACAAGGGAAAAGACTGAATTTTTAAGTCATTGAATTCAACAAAGACAAATTGACGGAGCGGGATTCGAACCGGCGACCTCCTCAATTATAGCAGTATGTGCGTGGTTTCATGGCTTCTGACTGCCAAGCGAACAAAGATAGTTGACTGTTAGGAAAATCATCAAATTGTGTTTAAAAACAACAACAACCGCAAAACCCTGATCATATTATGACTGACCAACTTAGACCAAGGACGAGAAAAACAAGTTCTTATAATTCCTTTTCTATAAATTGCCTTTATTCTGGGCTCGTTGCCACCTGATGTATGCGTTTTCGATCAGGCATAGTTCGTGTCGAGCTGGTATTACCATAGGCTTATACCAGATCCCACCGAGGCGTGAGCAACCGACAAACGCTACCGTCAACAGGCGCTATCTCACGGCGGAGCAAGCTCCCGTTGCGTGCAAGGGGCCCGGGGTGCCGTTGGGGGTCAGAGCCCGGCATTGCGTCTCCCTGACAAAAAAATCGACAAGTCAGAATTTGCTGACAGGTCCGTAGGATCTGAGAACTCAATTACGGGCCCTGTGTCCTAGTCCCTAGAGCTGGGCGTCGAACTCCGTCACGGACGTTAACCCATCGCAGAGGCAACTTTCTAATTGCTTTACAATTCTCCCAGGGAGAGTGTTGACTTGAGAAAAAAAGAAGGAAAAATTGTTACACAACTGGAAATGGTCCAGGGTTTTTGTATAAGCATAAATTCATGTCATCTCCTTCACCTCCTGCGTTTATGTCACCATGCAAGCTAGGCATGTAGGTCTGCTTGGGCATAATGTCTCTATAATACTCATGTAAGCTGACAGGTTGGGCTATAGACTAGTTGGGAATTCGCTGATTTGATCCTTTTCAATCAAGAAGAGGAATCAACTTGTTGTTGGCTTGACCAGATGGAGATTATATCCCTATATCCAATAATCCATGTACAATCGTGCGGTACACCGCTACAATGTTTAGCCATAATTCGGCATATATCTTTGACCGTGAATGCCGATATGACTCCGCCGGGTGGTCGTGCGGGATCGGCGGTGTCTTAGTCAGCTACACTCCCACAAAACCAACATTCGGCTTCCCCTTACGGTCTTACCCTTCAAGATCGAGCTTCAAGATCGAGCACACAGGATGATAAACCACCAACCAACGTTCCTTAAGATCTGTTGAAAAACAGCCTTCAATTAAAAAGCACGAATTACCTCAAATCACCGTGGAACTTCTCATTGCAATGTTAAAAATAGAAATTAATTTCTGGGTGGTCTACGAAAAGAACGAAATATGTAATGAAAATGACAATGTACACAAACCAGAAAAATTAAATAAAAACTTGAACACCGGAATTTAAAGCCAAGTCTTTGATTCTGAATATTTCTGCATATTTAAGGTGATATGTATGAATTTTAAATTTCACATCAGAACCAATTCTTCTGTGAAATTTCTTTTTTTGAAACCCTGTCATAAGCAAGAAAAATGCTTTATGATTAAAACAAATATTGCCCATTACTCAGTTTTCTTTATGCTACCTTTAATCAGTCATAATTTTCAAAGAATCAGTTTCAGTAAACCAATGGGAGACTTTGGAGCTGGGTCTTCAACTTGATAGCGCACGCGCACAACAACGCGCGCATGCTCAGAGCTAGCAAAAAAGAGACTGTTGCCGCCGACGCCCAAAAGTCCCTCATTACACATTTGAAAAAGCAACCAAAATCTTTTGCTTTTGGGAGGTGGGACAAAAAGGTACAAAAACATTTATGTAAAATCATAAATTACATTACTTTCACTGCTGAAATAAAGGGAAATGACTGATTACAACTGACAATTTCAGTGGAGAATTCTTTTTTAATAATCCACATTTCCTTTGAAGAACAGAAAGGGTTAAATTTCATCTTTGTCTACTTACAAAACTATGATTTCTTACACATTCAATGGAACTTGTCGTTCCTGTTCATATAAAACCAAACAGTTCAATTTGCTTGTTTGTTCCCTTTATCAATGTGATAAATCCTCCACTACGTCAAGCACCATTGCCCAATATATTTGTCCGTCATCACAACGGCTTACCTCGCCAAAACCCCAGCCCACCATATCATATTTGTTTTTTAATTTGAACTTGTAAGTCCCCATTTGCAAGGATATAAGCTGAATACCCAGAGGTCTGGGCGGTAGATCGAGCTAGAGCTGCTCAGCGACCGGGGAGTGGAGCCGAGTCCCAGGCGGAATAACTCGCTTCCCGTCACCTTTACATGACCCCGGACAGCAGCTAGAGTACTGTACACAGCTACTGTATACTTGCTTCACATTATAACCTATGCGTTATTACATATTATATGATACGTCCCTTACAATGTTGATAAACAACGACGGTGACTATTATCGGGGACGTGTAAAGTGGGCAAGTGTTTTTCCTGTTTTTTTTGGGGGGGGGGGGGGGGGGCGTATAAAGAGGGGCATGGCGCCCTCTGTTGGTTTGTTGCTTATGACAACAGGCTACTTAGCTTACTCGGGGAGGTAGATTTCTACCTCCATGGCTTATTGCAAAGATCGACAGTCGTGTGCAAAGAGCTTGCCATGAATAATTCATAATTGTCAACGAACAATAATTTTCGGTAACAATCTCGGTAACATGTTGCCCAGGTACGTTTTTGCTGAAAATGTTGTCGGTGTACACAGAGCAAAACGAGTTGGGTGACATGCCGCAGCAACATCTCGGTAACATGTTGGGCAAATGTTGCTAGTGTACAAATGGCCCAAAGTCGTGTTGCCCTACTGAAGATGTTACCGAAAATGTTGACAGTGTACACTCTACTTCGGGCCGCATTGCACTATAGGTATTGCACTGATTGGGAATGGCTTGAACACACAATGTATACAGATGTTCGGAATAGGGGCAACTTAAAGGACACTTTATTTTAGCTTTCGATAAAGATCCTAGGGTCGAATTGCATCAGGCCCTCCTAACTCCAAACACATATTGTGTAATCATACAAGCTATAGCCTTAAAAGATACCAATCTGTTGGACTCTCTTGAAGTTGGCAAGAGAGGGCGTTTCAAAGGAACTAATACTTGACGCCATCACTCGTCAGTCCATCGATCATGTTTGGAAGGCCACAGCCAACACACGGTGACTTGGGGGTTAGTACAAGAAAATGATCCATGACAGAATTCTGGCAACTTTCAACTAACGATGAACTTTCTGCTCGATAAGTCATAGGCCTATCTGTACGACCAGAATGGTCTGGATAGGGGAGGAGCTTCGGGCATTTCGTGGGGGAGGGGGAGGTAAACCGTTTAGTATTACAGAATTGGCAAAATGAATATAAAGTCACAAATTCGAGGAAATTATCTGTGCTGAAAGTGAGTTGACCAGCTGGCGTTATCTTCCTCTGTGCAATGCAACATGACACACGTCTTGGGATTTTAAAGGTATATCCACTATCAAATATTCAATTACTAACAAGATGGACAGTCTTACGAATTTTCTTGAGTGCCGTGAGGTCATTCTCGTTCATTTACTTACATAATCGACTCTCAGTTATTCTTCAAATCAACCACAAGGACAACGTGTAAGGTAGGAACATTTCCCGAGCGTGTAGCTGCGCATTCTGTAAACTTGAAGTTGAAAGGTCATAGGCCTACCTAATATTTAGACCCAACAGTCACTCATCATTGGCACAGTCACTGATAAATTAGGCAAAGAGAACTCAATGTGAACCAAGACCACACCTCATATGTCATTAATGCTGAAAATAGGTGTCCAAAACATCACGCTTTTGGCTGTCATATCACATTCAAAGTGCATTCACTTTGGTGTTAGTTCCCCTGATGGGATGATCAGTTTGCAGTGAGTGTAGCTGTTCAAACATCGTAATGAATCTTGGCACAACAAGGTCGCAGGAATCCCCAGCTAGCTTCGCCCCATCTTCCTTGACTTGATTGCAAATAATAACATACACCGCACGCTAACTTCAAAATCATGACAATTTATAAAGGCCGCTTATACATTGAGCAGATATTTGTAAGGAAATGGCTAATTTGCTGCGTATCGGTGGGAATAGATGATATTGTTTCAATTCCGTTTTTTTTCCATAATAGACAAACTTACTCACAAAGTTGTATTTTTACGAATGAATCAAATTAGCACAGGTGCATGACATCTAGTAAAAGGTCAGAAAAGGTTGATTTTTGTCGTGGAAAATCTCTACATTGTGTTTTTGTGCAGTTTTGGTTTGATTGGCCAGTAGTGTGATTGGGTGGTTGTTTAAAGGTATAATACATGATTGGTAAAGGTCGGAGAACAGCACTCACACTTTGTCTAATCAAGCACGTACATATAATGGTAATCCTGTGAAAGTTGGAGCTCAATCGGACATCTAGTCTGAGTCACGAGAAAATAGCGAAAACCCGTATCACTTTTTCTTATAAAACATATGGAATGGTTATGATCTTACCCCGAGATCAAAACTGTTTTCGGTCGATACTAATTTCTGGATAAATACACCATTTCACGCGGAAATATTTTGACGGTATGTTTCTGCCATCATCATCTTCATACCCTGAAAGTTATAGGTAAATCTGTGAATATTTCTGTTTGGGTATATGTTACCAGTCCTTTACTGTAGCTTTGAATGTAGTTTTGGTTTGATTGGCCAGTAGTGTGATTGGTTGTTTGGTTAATTGGTTGGTTGACCAATTGATTGGTAAAACCAGACGACTGTTTCAAGTTCACGTTATACAAGTCGATTTGAATGAAACGAATTATTGCAAGGTTTTGCCTGTTTGCTTGTATAGGCTATGTCAGATTAATTGTCAAATTGAAATGCAGAGCATATGAGATTTATTTCTCAAGGGGGATTATTATTTTATTGAAGTACCATTCCAATCTGACCTTTTATCATTATTCTTTTTAAAATTCACCTGTCAACATCTGGCTGTGCAACGTCCTTCGTGGGCGGTAGAGTAATCTCCGCCCCCAGTACACGCTAATTATCTAATAACCTCGGTATTTCATATCACACTGATTAATTACACCAGACGAAAGATTGATGTATACCTAGCTGTACCGTACTCATTATAAGTATTCAATGCTACAAAATGAAGTCCATTGTCAAACTGGTCTGAATCTGACGAGGCAGTAAATCTTGGCACTACATCCCGTGTATACATGTGATGGGCGGGGGAGAGGGTTTCTTGGGACCGAGGTAGAAAGGCCCTAGACCGACGAAGATGGATGAATAGAGGGTAGTTTGCGGCAGGGAAGGCAGGCTGGCAGTCCAGGAAGGAACACCCTCAGGGTAGACCAAGAGACGATGACACACAGACACAAAATGAAAGGAGACTCTTTTTTCTTCTGGTCCAGGGTTCTAAGCAATTAGAGGTAAATTCAAGGACCCAGACTACGACTAATGAGTACTCCATCACTATATACACACTCTCATGTAGTGTCGTCTTGCAAAGTATCACATTCGTAATACCAAGAATTCTATTTAGTATTTGAACTTGATATCCTCACATTAAAAAAAAAAAAAATTGATTAAATATAACAATACTTTTCCTTTCTTATTCAGGGGTCGATGTCACGAAGCCCTGCGATCGATCGTAACTCGAGTTACGAAGGATAACCCATCGTAGGGGGCCTATGCCACGTAAGGCTGCAATGCATCATAGGTCCTACGATTGATAGTAAGTTACGAAGAGTTTGGTGAAATTGACCCCAGGAATCCTGACACAGACCTATCATTCTTTTGTTGTCATTGTACGCTGACATATAGTAAATTGTGACAACATTTGATCAATTAGAGATGATTATAAGTAGTAACAGAAATACATTAATGCTGATGCGAAAAGAACAAAGTTAGACTACAACGACTATTTTGTTTATTTTTGCATCCTTGGCAAATGCAGTAAGACCAAAGATAAGACCTCAGAAAAGTACCGATGTTATTAATGAAAATGCCCTCCGCTCAAAATAATTCAAAATAAAATCCCCAAAACAACCCTTTAAAGGTATACATGTATAATATCATACTTTGGTTTTCTGTCAAAGAAATGCAGATTCATGAGCAAAAATATCAAGGAAGATACAGTAAAAGTCATCTGTGAAAATTTCAGTTCCATACGGCGCCCACTTTCTGAGACAACAGTGAAAAACGCTCACAGTGTTTTTAAATCTTTTCACCGTTATTGTTGATCTCCCGAAGATCAAAATTGTTTTTGGTCATTGTTTTTACAGGCAGAAAAATGTGAACAGTGTGTTTCTACAATCACCATCTTTATACCCTGTACGTTTCTGTTTCGTTATGCTACCACAGTATGATAGTACCTTTAATGAAATTGCCCTCCGTTCAAAGTAGGCCTATTCGAAAGCAATCCTTAAATCAAATAATGCGCCCTTTTCAGAAAGAACAAAACAACCTTAATCTCAAGCGAGCAAAAATATGATAACAGCAGACAAACGGAACTCACAACCAAGCTTTCACAAAATGCCATCTAAGACATTGATTGCTTTCTTAGGTTGATGAATTAAAATTTCTAAAGATTTACCTTCAATTCTTCTGTCAAACGTGAGCACCGTGTGCAGCAGCGCAGCGTCCGCTCCGCTGACTTTAATGGTGAACTGCAGAGGTCTCAGTCAACGAATCATCCAGAAATCTTTGCAGGAATTGATCAATTCTGCCTCAAAGCCTGGGAACTGTGTAAGCGATGACTGAAAGTTCATCAACAGGTGATAGGTCTTGATACGTAGTGGAAATCGCACAGCTAGGCCTATATGAAACAGAGACCAAATCGCAAGCTGTGAAACACAGACCAAATCGCAAACTATGAAACAGACGAAATCGCAAGCTATGAAACACAGACCAAATCGCAAGCTATGACATAGAGACCAAATCACAAGTTATGACATACTAGAGGCCAAATCGCAAGCTGTGAAACACAGGCCAAATCGCAAGCTATGAAACTCAGACCAAAATCTTAGCACAGCTATGAAACAGAGATCAGTAAACTTGTATTTCACGTCAAATATACCTACTTTAATACTGGGGGAAAACATCATCATCAGTGACGTAGTGAAGCTCTGTTGTGCGTGAGTATAAGTTTGGACAAAAAACACAGATTGTGCAACTGGTTATTCCTAGAATCTGAGGTAATCGCAACAATCAATGCATGCAATAACACGTTGAAATTGATTGACATATGGAGAAATCGTATGGGCAGAAAATCACAAAGGGAAAACAAGTTCAACAGTTCAATGGTCGTGCATGCATAGTTTGGTACAAGTAAATGGAATAACAAACCTTGCGCTGTCACAGTGCTAGTAGTAATGCGTAATAATAATGGTTGTTGTTGTTGTTGTTGGGTTTTTTTTTGGGGGGGGGTGGCGATTCTAAAACAGGAATATTCAATCGCCATGTCATGTGCGATGCTCCTGAAGAAGACAGATCATGCCGATTGAAACGTCGAATTAATAAATACGCCAGAACTACATCTCTTTCCAAAAAAGAGAGTCGTACCCGGTACACTGTCAAGTGACTGTCTATTATATACAATTTAATATAGAAATGCTCTATGTTTGAGAAATGATCTAGTATAATAACCTAAGCATTGAACCCAAATTCAAATTTGATCATGAAACTCAAAAATTTTCGGCTGATTCAGTTCAGTTCAGTTCAGTTCATTTTATTTCCACTCATGCAAGTCGAATCAGTGCATAAAATAAAAATAATCAGACTTTTAAATGGGGGAATTAACTTACAATAAATGGAGGAGGTCCCCAAGAGGCAGAGCTTGTGGACTGGGGACTCCCTCAAGAAACATATAATAATTCCATTTCGAAGCTTCATATTAATAAATAATACGCATCTAAATGGTTATTCTCTTATTAATCCTATGAAAAATCTATTTCTCTTGTGTTTCACTCGATAATTCTATAAATCAATGATTCATTAAAGTCTAATTGGTTTGCCTATCACTGAACTAATGCAGTATCGTACTACACCTAAAAACCACATTTAAAACAGTAGTGAAGTTCAAAGTCAGTGATACTACTGTTTATAAACAACCTGAAAAAAGTACTCACCCTGTGACTGACTGACAGGTCTGTTGTCCGCTCTTTGACAAGAATTAGGCTGTTTGTGTCGTTCGCTGACTTATATAAAGAACATATGATGATCAGAGTGATTGGCCACTAGCCCAGCTTGGATAACAAATTGCGTCAAAGTTTTGCAACCAACGCCAAGCCATCAGTTAGCACTGTGGAACGTATGACTTACACATACCCTAGCAGCGTGCAGTGCAAAGTCATTCAGAGGGCAGCTTAAACTCAAGGGACTTCCACTACTAACGGGGACAGAAGAATCAACATCCCAAGAAAAAAAATATGATATTTATGAAATTTAAACAGCAGCTGGGATTATTGGGTAGAAACTATCCAGACTCGGGTATAACAGGGAGCAAGACACGTTAAAAAGGTAGTTTGGTTTTGGGTCAAGAATAATTGTTTTATTTTGAGGACATTTTATGGAAATTTACTGATCTGGCCTTGATCGACTTAAATTCTTCAATTTAATTCTCAATGTTGTTTAATTCAATCATTGTATTTCATTTATTTGACAATTCATGGGGTGGATCGGGATTACTATTCCAAAAACATTGTCGTAAAAACATATTTCAAATTTTAATCATTGTGATAGTGAAACCATGGAAACGATTGGACATGCTCAGTTTCTAATTAACTTCAATGAGGACAATATTGATTCCTTTCCCGCGCTTTATTCATTATTTTGAGATTGAATATTGAATCAAATTTTGTGGAAAAAGCATGGACAGTTTGTTTTTTATCAATATCATTATTATTATTATTTAGTATTTATCGGTATTGTTTGGGAGCACGTGAGTACCAATCCTGTCTGCAAGTGATGACATTTTTGTGGATGATCTTCATAATATTTAGCCTTCTGAATATCCTTAGGTTTTCACAGGAAGAATATGAAAGACAACTAATTTGGGCCAATTTCATGGCGCTGCTTAGCACACACATATTTGCTAAGCATGACATTTTTGGCTTAATAAAAACAGGGTTAACAACCAAATTTCCATGTGCTGTGTACCGCTTGTGATTGTTCTTTGGCTGTTGTTCACTGACCATGAACATCAAATTTTATTTTTAACGGTGGTTTGTTTCATTGGGCAAGACATTTTTGTGCTAAGCAATTTTTTGTGCTTAGCAGCTCAATGAAATTGGCCTTTGGGAAATCGGTGGAAAAGTACACTTCTCCGGATCATTTCAGGGATCGATTTCACCAAACTCCTCGTTACTTACTATCAATCGTAGGACGTATGATGCATTGCAGCTCCACGTAGAAGTCAAAGGATACGATGGGTTATCCTTCGTAACTTGAGTTACGATCGGTCGTAGGGCTTCGTGAAATCGACCCCTGGAACAATAATATTAACATGTTTGTGTCTGTTTGACATGCCAATCAATTCCACAATTCACATAGCACCAGGTGACACCATAGAGCAATGTAGCCGTATGGTGACACATACAACATTACCGAACACATACAACCGGAATTGTGCAATACGAAATGTATACTTGCCCTAAACCAAATGGACATTTTGACAGATCATCCGATGCTAATCACTGGCAGGTTGCCATGGAAATTGCCTATCTCCATAAGATTGACGCTGTCATAATCAATTACACACACATCAAATGGCTCATCAAAGATTTATGATGATTTGTCTAATTTACTTAAGTCTGTGCGTAATGATAAACTAAGGAAATTGACAATGATTTGGTAAGTTCTGAAACCAAATTACTCAACAGATTTCATCCGGCGATAATTAGTTTGCAATTTGTTGTAATTATATTTGTTTGCAGAACAGTGGAGTACTGCATTAAAAGATAATTTAAAGGTTGCCGAATGCTGATATCTTCACAGATTTTGAGCTAATTGATATTCTTCAGAACAGTATTCTGGAGGTCGCTGGTTCTAATCTCGCTCCACTCAATTTTTCTCCGTTCACCTTTCGATGACTCAAAATAATCAATCAGTTTCCCTTGTGGTTATTTGAGAACATTTTATTTTGGCAGGATCAAAAATCCTTCTTTGTGTTTTATAAGGAAAATTGAGTTGGGTTTTTGCTATTTTCTCTGGACTCAGATTTCCGATTGAGCTCAATTTTTCACAGGTTTATTATTTCATGTACATGTTGGATCAGACAAAGTGTGAGTGCTGTTCTGTCACCTTTACTAACGTTATACACGCCCTTTAAAACCAGCATTGAGCAATAGTCCATGTTTTCCTGCGAACTGACAACTCAGGGGAGACCGTCAAGCCCAGGTTTTTCTCATTTTCACCGGCAATGCACGGGGGAAGGGACACGGGGAAGAAGCTGGTGAAGCGGTACATCGTGAAGGAGTGACGACCGGACCCTCAGCGAAGCACGCCACGGTGAGGAAAACCTGCCTTGAACCCTACCTGACGAATACCCAGAATATTCTCTGTATGACTTCAGCGTTTATGTATATTACAGACAGGCACAGAAGGACACACATCAGAACGGCAAAAACTCACCAAAACTCGCTGGCAACCTGCCCAAGACCTGACTCACAGGCATGTCAGCACAGTAACTCTTGGCGGAACTAAATTGTTAAAATGAACAGGATCTTGTTGAACAGAGCGACCATGCCCAGCCCGATAGGAGGGGCACGTGGGACCTGCCACTGCGATACCTGGAACCCGAATCCCTCCAACAAAAATGTCGAAATTATTAGACAGAACAAAATAAAGCACAGGTGAGGCGCCGAAAGCCGCGGAAGTTGGACAGACAAGCCGTTAGGTCGCATTTCGACGATTAAATAATTCTGTGGCCTAATTAATAAGATTAAATTTGCAGCTGTATTTCTGGGAATTGATATTTCAGAATCTTGCACCCCCTTGAGCATTTCTGCGCTAAAGAATGCAAGTCAGACACAGAGATATATGTCAACATATTTACGATGAACGTTTAGCCTATCAGAGACAGGAAGACACAATCCCGCCACGTGATTGGCCGAAAGTTCTTACGTGGTCAAAACACGTCACTACCTGTCAACCAATCAATTAAAAAAGGCTCACTCATATTAACACTATTATACCAATAGTGAAATGCGATAGTGACATAAAACACATGACGCATGCATTTTATTACCTACGAGGATTACACGCCAAAATGCATTAGTGACTCTGACGCATTGAGGAAAAACCCCCAACGCCATGTCAACGCAGTTATCTGCCAGATTCGATATTGGAAAAATGTGTTTGTCGTTGGGAGTTTGTCTCCATAGCAAATGTTGTTAGTGTCTGCACCAGCCGCTGCGACTTTCTGATACGAGCATATGCTTTCTTTTACACGATAAGTCAATGCCGTTATACCAGTCATAGAGCGTTAAAGGTAGTATCATACTTTGGTAGCATACCGAAACAGAAATCTTCACAGATTTACGTATAACTTACAGGGTATAAAGATGGTGTTATGGTAGAAACATACTGTTGAAATTGTTCTGCCTGGAATGCTGTATTTATCCAAGAAAGAATGAAACCAGTGACCCAAATTATTTTTTATCTTTTAAAGATCAAAAATAAAAGAGAAAAGACTTATTAAAGAAATACTGTGGCCGTTTTTCACTGTTTTCTCAAAAAGTGGGCACCTTATGGGACTGAAATTTTCACAGATGACTGTTACTGAATCTTCCTTGATATCTTTGCCCATGAATCTGTATTTCTCTGTTTTCTTGTCGGGCCCTTGTTAGTCGCACAGCAGAGCCGTGTATGAGGCGACTGCTTATAGCAACTATAGGACGTTTACGAAACGGAGGCTCGGGCTCAGGCTCAGGCTCCAGCTCTGACATCCATATGCTGAAAATATAGGTTGTGGTTTGTCATTGAAGCTGAAACTCTGTTTTTCTTTTCAACCCAGAGTATCTACTTCAGAACTGCAGCCAAAAGCCTCTATTTTGATACACGTTATTTCAGAATGGATTCACGAAATGGAGCCAGAGTCTGAGCCTCCGTTTCGTAAACGCCTTAAGACAATCAATAATAAGCCATAGGCCTAATTGTGGGGACTCTTTCGGCGGCACAAGGGTCGATCACCGGCTCATCTTGTTTACAATAATATACAACACGAGATCAGACCCCCTGTTTTTGCAAGAACACTTCGAACCAAAATCGAATCAACTTTATACCTTTAAGGACAAACTATAAGCTGTTAGAAAATGATCAAAAAGCAATGATTCATGTGGTGTTCAAAGATGCACATACGCTACAGATCAACACGCATTTGTTTTAAATGATGGATAAATTATGTTTTAATGTCTTTTACAGGTGTTCTTACCTTACATTCCGGGAAACATAAACCGCAACCACCATCTAAGTACACAGAATGATGATAAAGAGTTGAAGATGTTATTCAGGCGAGGTTATACGTGTTGTTTACTGTACATTTTATACGCCACTTGGCAATGGGCAAAAGGTGAAACAAAATTCTGAAAATAAGTTGTGAGTTCGATGGGTTGGAAAGGATCTTCCCGACATTATGTGTCACTTTTTAATAGGCGTTACTGGTATCTTCTTTCTGTTTACATCCTATAGGCTATTCAAGAGCGTTGATTGGTCAACCGAAGTTTGGCTGTGAAAATACCGATGATACATTGGACCAATACTTTAATGGAGCTGTTAAGCAAACAAAATTGCTAAGCACAATTGTCTTGCCCACCATTCAAAATTCTATTTGATATTCATGGACAGTGAACAACAGCCAAAGAACAATCACAAGTGATACACAACACATGGACATTTGGTTGTTAACCCTGTTTTTATCAATGTCATGGTTAGCAAATTTGTGTGCTAAGCAGGGCCGTGAAATTGGCCCGTGGTAACTTTCCACTCACATTCCATAACATTAGGCCGGGATCATTTCACAAAATACTCGAATTGATTTTAAGCAGATGTTCTCCGAAAATTTGCAGAAAACTTGCAAAATATGGATCGGAGTAAGTAACTACTTTTCGCACAGGGGCTCTGTAAACCACGTACACAAATTCAAAAAAAAAACAAAGGTCATGAGGATCGGTTTGCGGAAACACCATGTAAGAATCGTTCGTACTTTCACACTTCTATTTCGTTCGCACTTCTTATAAGGTCTCAACGTTTCGACTAGCCTGCTCAAGTCATCATCAGGAGACCAGCCGACTAGAGCAGGCTAGTTGAAACGTTGAGACCCTACGAGAAGTGCGAACGAAATAGAAGTGTGAAAGTACGAACGATTCTTACATGGTGTTTCCGCAAACCGATCCACATACCAATTGTCACCATGCAAAGCCTCATACTTTCTTCTAAAAAAGGTCTTTATACCTGAGATCTGGCTTTTTTCGATAAGGCCAAGTGGGAGTTTGTTTCCAATACAGTATCGGAATAACCAGAAGGAAATCAGGGAGGGTACTTGCTGTTACCGAATGGCAGAGGACGACGAGTACTTATCGGCAATATGACAGAGGTCATGTTCAACAGAGTCCCATTCATCAATGTCAAGATATGACTTGTCAAACCCTGCTGTCACTGACGATCTGTCATAGAACAGAATGACCGACCTTCCATATAGCTCAGGGTTTCCTTGTTTGTGTGCAATGTGATTTGGCTCAACAGATGTTGACTTCAAAACATTTATACTTGCATGACAACTGTTGCTCTAGCGACAGACTGAAAATATTGACGAATTTTGGGTAAGAAAACAACCTATGATGTGTTGATCCATTGGGTGCTAGATTGAGTTCAATGCAAATTTACAAAAGGATTTTAATACGATGGGCTTACAATTCAGGTTCTTCAATTCGTTCCATATTTTCACTTTTCACCAAATTTATGATGACTTGATGTAGGATGTTTGCGGTAACACCATGTATTAGACTCTTTTGAGACTGTAGGGCGTTTACGAAACGAAGGCTTATAGGCTCAGGCTCTGGCTCCAGCTCTGTCATCCATATGCTGAAAATATAGGTTGTGGTTTTTCATTGAAGCTGAAGCTCTGTTTTCTTTTTCAAACCAGAGAATCTACTTCAGAACCGCAGCCAAAAGCCTCTATTTTGATACCAGTTATTCCTGAATGGATTCACGAAATGGAGCCGGAGCCTGAGACGGAGCCCGAGCCTCCGTTTCGTAAACGCCCTATATGGGTGGCTCTAAGATGAGCCGGTAAGTCAACGATTCAGGCAGTGTGCTCTGCTCATCGTCAGAAAACTGACAAATTACTCGGTGTCACTGCAAACATCCTACATCGTGAATACACCATACAAACCTCAAATTCTCACTTACGATGTCTTGAAGTGCGAAAGAAAAGTTGTTTTGAAAGGTAAATTATTGGAATGATTTTGCTTTTGCAGACAGTCTGGTCCTTTGGAATAAAGCCAACTCCATTTGACCGATGTCTGCTTATTTAGCCGGGGTCTTCGTCTATAAATTTCTCCACCTAAGCCCTGTAACTATTTTAAGAGTAAATAGTGATAAATCAGAACAGAATCCGAGCCTAACTAACCAATTGTAAATCACATTACGCAAGCGTGCAAGGTTGCTAAGGCCATTTCCTGCGCACGCGCAGTCGTCCAATTTTCATAATATTGAACCCCAGTTGCCCTCAAAACGAAAAAGAAGAAACATAAGCTTGTCACGTGCTCATGTATCCAAAGTATAAACTATATTTGTCACTCGAAGCGTATGTAAGTGTGGCGTATGGGACCGGAAGTACAGCGCAAAGGAATATGGATAAGAGTGACGAGGCAGCACAAGTGGTCTACATATCCCCGTAAGATGACATCCTGATCCTGCAGCTGGCCTTATGCATATTCATGAGTTGGTTATGACATCATTAATCACTATGGCCTATTATTGTCAGACTGAACACCCATGTGCATTAATAACAGTAAATGGGACGACTAAACCAGCTATGGCAGTTTCAATGGCATAATGGACTAAGTTTATTTCTTACTTTAGGAAACAGTCTTTAAGGACCTCAAAGACTGGGCTAAATTGTGTCTAGTCTGCACATTTTCAAAGTTAAAAATATTCAAAATTTTGTCTCTGATACCAAGTAATTCCTTAAGTCGAACCACAATTAAAACATTTCGCGCCTTTTTTGCAATATGCGTTTTAGTTGCACGTGCGCAGGATTTTCTGGACTTCAGTTTTACAAAATACAGTCTACTATCTTGTAAAATTCTGACAAAGTCAAACTATTTCATGTTTACCAAGGAAGGACGTTTATATCGCGCAGCTAATATATGAATATACTCTGTTGTGTATCACCATTTTATTATTATCTCTGGTCATCGGGACATAATTTACATTCCTGAAACCATCTCAACTCCATGGGGACTGAGGAGTACCCCCGCAGGTACCCATTTACACCTGTGTGAAGTGGAACAATATGTGACAAAGCATCTTGTCCAAGGATGCAAGCACCATTAACCCATGGCTGGATTCGAACCCACAATCTGTAGATTGACCACAAGATCTTGAGTTCAACACACCAGACCACTAGGCCACACAACAAAATGGCACAGGAAACTGTATCCGCACGGTTTATCACGAATCAATAAATTGCATTCAATGATGTAGGCCTATAGCCCGAGGCTATGTATTGCATTCTCACGCAAGTCATCCATCAGTGCTCAACCTCATATTAAATTGACCAAAAATTGCACTTTTTTCCATTTTTAATCCCTATTCAGTTATCTCTCCTGAGAAATAGAACATCTATCTCCACAGTCACAATCATGCACCGCCACACACGGGTGGCCGTGGCTGTTCTTAACCGCCCAAAACACGAGTTAAAATAACCTGACATAACGCAGACAAAAACCCATACACAATCTCCCTTAAATACCACACAGAATATGGCTGGTTACTCATCAACTGTATCACGCACAGTTACACAATCCATATACACACACACACCCCTTCTCTAGAAAAAGAAAAAATATAGAAGCATAAGAGCTTGCAGGTTATATGAAGTTCAATACCAATCCGTATTCCTGTTGAACTCTAGATGACAGTCCCCCAGGGAAGCCAGGAGTCTCAGCACTGCGCATGCTCCCAATATCCCCACTCCAGTGTGTTGATCAGCATTTTATATTCACTACTTAATCGATTCAACTGTATAATTGAACCTTTCCCTCATCTGAGCTCCATAAATCTCTTCCCTCTATTCACTTTGTCCATTTGATCGACTGAAAGGACGCTTATATTTTATCCTAAATGTGCCTCGTTGCGCCTCTTATTGACTCTGGTACATTTCGTGTTTGCGATGATAATGGAATGTTTCTGTGAATTTGTCAGATGACTGGAGTTCCAGGTTTTACGACCATATATGCTGGGTCTATCGCAGGCCGTCCCCTGACTGTGGGGCCTTGGGGGACTCCCTCCCAATACGACAGCAATTTCCACCGAAAACACGTCGTTATTTACAAGAATTCATTTCAGCTTGAAATGTTGAGGACCACTTAGATATTTAACCTTTCACACAGCATGCTCTTTAAAGTCAGCGGGTATATAAGCGGCGCAAACAATAATTCCAAGGTATATCACGATTTCTAGATTCCAGATGCAGAACAGCTATAGAGAGTCACCTGGTCTGGCATCTAGACGAAGGTGATGATGTTTGTCTATCAACATTGTTGAAAGTAAAGGTTACCTATACTATCTGTGATGTCATAAACAAATGAACTTGAAGGAGAATGAAGCCGTGCCCTAAAATCTCCGGTTATGGCTACCAATAACACACGCACCAATGGTAGCCACAGCCTGCAGCGCTTGGCCGCTTCGATAGACTTGTGTAATCTGACCGTTCAGTTGGTATTATTAAGACATCTGTTGTTTGGAGAAATTGTAGACAATGGTATGCAGATTGAAAGCACAGGAGGGATGTAAGTGGTAATACATGATGGTTGAATGCATTGTGTCACGAAAACTATTTGAATCAGGTGCAGTACGTCAAAGTTTTTATGACCTTCGAAGTTGCCATTTCCATGAAAGTATGGAAATGAATCAGACCCATTAACTTGGCCATACATGCAATTCAGCACGTATGCATTTATTCCGTCCAACAAGCAGGTATTACGGGTATTATGCTATGAACATGAAATGGAACCAATTTCATAGAGCTGCTTAAGCACCAAACATGTGCTTAAGCACCAATAACCTTGTTAAATGAAATCAGTATGCCAGCCAAAACTCCATGTGAATGTTATGCTCAGCAAACAATGGCTGAATACAAGTCAAAAGAACTAAACATCGCATGGAAATTTGGTTGGCAATCCTGTTGGATCAAGGAAATTGTGTGCATAAGCATCTCTATGAAAATGGCCCCTATAGTCCGAGATGGTAACCAGGACCTTCACGAGAGACTACGGGACCGACACGGGTAAAACATGATAGAGGGACCGGACCGATCTAGAGACATTCAACAGCTTCAGTCTACAGACTATTGAGTGAAGATGTTCAAAGAGAACATAAGTTAGCAATAAAATGTTTCCAAAGCTATATATGCTTCCGATAAGTCGTCTTGGTTTCGTCTGGCTTCCTTGTACATTTTAACAATAACCCTCTTTTGTTCTGATCCTCTCATCCGTTTATATCATATCTTTTATTCTTGCATGTTCTTGCCCTCTTGTCATTTAGCCTTTGATAAAGATCCTGCTAGGATCGAAGCGCATCAGCCCTCCTTATAACTCCAAGCATTTTAACATTTTTTGACATCACATTATAGCATGTGTAATAGGGATAGCTGAATGTTCAACATGACCATCCTATGTGAGGTTTACGGTCATTATTTTGTACGTCCGCTACGTACGACCACAAACTGCGCTTTGACTGAGCAGGCTTTTGATATTTACACGAACAAGCGCTAGTTTACACTGATTCCAGCGAATATGATCTTTCCAATGAAATTATGAATGATTAAAAATGTACGGTGCCTAGTATGTGACACTAGGATTGAGGTAGCAATCAAATATTTATGTAATAATCGATGACGAAGAACGAAACGTAGACAAAATCCAGAAAAATAATGACATCCTGTGGGTTTGCCAAAACCAAGTCTGTTTATCAACCACTAAATTTAGCTCGATTATTCTTAAGATAAATATTACTCACGAAAGATGTACTGGCATTTGTTACACAACTTCACCCCTTTATGAAAAGAGCTTGCTAAAATTCTGCAGTACAGTGACAAGTCAACAATCATTTTAGATCAATTTCCTTGAGTACATCATGCAAAATGGAATAATTCGGTTGCCTTAGCAATTATCTAGAGACACGAAACAACCGGAAGCGAAGCAGAGACGTATAAGCATCACTGTTTTTATGTTGGTATATTTTTGGGTGAATTTTCTATAGTGATAATTCAATTACAAAATGGCGACATAGGTAGATTGAAAGTTTGGGCGAGCATCGAGATACAGACGGTTACGCAATGTAAAATGTCTACAGTCATCGGGAAGTTGGTTCCTAAGGAAAGTTTCAGTTGGAAATCTTCGTCCCGTCGCTTAAAGGTATAATACGTGATTGGTAAAAGTCACAGAATAACACCCACACTTTGTCTGATGTACATGAAATAATAAACCTGTGAAATTTGAGCTCAATCGGACATCAGAGTCACGAGAAATCAGCGACTCCGTTTTTCTTATAAAACATAAAGAATGGTTTTGTTCTTAGCCAGAAATAAAATTTGTTTTTTTGTATTTGTTTGACTAATTTCTGGATAAATACACCATTTCTGGCGTAAATATTTTAATGTTATGTTTCTTCCAGCACCATCTTCTTATCCTGAAAGTTATACGTAAATCTGCGAACTTTTTCTGGTCGGTTATGTTACCAATCCTGTATTGTACCTTTAAAAAAAATCTCTATAATCCTATTCCAATCACTCGTCAATAGTTGAGATATGCCAGGCGAAAGGACCTATGGATTTTTGGACTAAAAACATCCTTTTGAATCGCATTTTACGAGCCCGTGTCCTCCGTATGTTTCCAGGCTGACAATCCCCAAATCATGATCATGGTTTGGCCTTTAACACATATCAATATATTTATATAACGTTCTTAGATTTCCCAAATGGGGAACCTGGGTTTATAACTATGTGAGCTAGAAAGCTTCTAAAATGGTTTCTTACAATGGTAGATAAATTATTTCGAGAAGTAATCGTATAAATAAATATGAGACAAACAATGATTTTAACGCAGGATACCAGGAATATGACATTAATATTGTTTTTATTGGAAACTTAATTTACATCAAACATCTTTTTCTCAAATCAAATCAAAGAAAATAAAGCTTTCAAAACGAAACCAAAATTCAAAAACAAAATTTCATTGAAAATAACAATATTTAGGAAGACAAATCTTAAAAGGGCTCATGCCGAAAAAAACTGCTCTTACGTCAACAATTTGACTAGTTTTAGTAATAAGTTGGTTTTTTTTTAAGGAATATCTGAATCTATACAGTTACATCAAATGCCACAGTGGAAGAGCGTTGCAATATCATCGTTTCGTATGCAAACACTAAACTCCCAACAATCCACTGAAATAATGCTCCCAAACAGTATATACAGTGAGCTTAAAGTTACAGTGAAAAAATATATCATTTGGATTGGTCTAAACGCTGGGACAGTACCAGCACAATTGTACTTCATTTCATTTTTTCAACAATTTTGGGGCAGTCTTATTTTGAATAATTAATTCCGAAAACGTTATGGTGTAGTAGCGCGTCCCATGGTTGCCAAAGTTCATTCAACTTCGAATAACTGGTACCCGTCGCTGTTGCAGTGGATGTAGTATGTGCACATCTATCCTTGGTGATCTGCAGCATGGTTGGTGTGCCAGTTCTTTATCCGCCGAATCCGTAGAGCGTGCGTCCTTGCCGCTTGAGGGCGTACACCACGTCCATGGCGGTAACCGTTTTTCGTTTGGCATGCTCGCAGTACGTCACCGCATCACGGATCACATTCTCCAGAAACACCTGAACAGAATAAGATAAAAGAAAAACCCACATATTAACATTCAATTATAAAGGTTCAAAAATCTACGAATTGATTTCCAAATGATGTTCAGGTTGCAAGTTCTTTACTTTCGGCAGTTACCGAATTTATATGCATTGACTTTCCCGGCAAGCTTGGACAATGTATAACGTAACAGCTCAATATTTAGCCTTCGATAAAGATCCTTGTAGTATCGAAATGTGTCGGGCCCAACTAACTCCAAGCATTTTTATAATTATCAGGTCATTATTTTGTCTGAAGAACAGTTTGCAGCAGTTTATCACTTGCATGAGCATATTTTTGACAGACGGATGGGAAAGAATTCCACTGATGACCATAATTTGTGCACAACTCTATGGAACCAACAGAGGGCGTTTTGAGAAAAATGGCTGCCGCTGTATTGGAAGTTTACATTTCGTAAGTAAAAAAAAATCCCTGTAAAACTCACTTTTATGCTACCCCAGTTTTACACACCTAAGATTGAAGTTCATCATAATAATATGTATCCAATAAGTTACTCTTGGAGGCAGTGGCGTCACCAGACTTTTGAGTCTGGGGGGCACAAGCAATTGTTGGGGGGGGGGGGGCACCTCTACAATGTATATTATATTTTATTTCACCAACCCAAATCTCAAATGGGGGGCACGCGGGGGGGGGGGGGGGTGGGGGTGGGGGGGGGGGGGCACGAGGATATAATAATTTTTCCGTAATGGTCATCAGTGGAATTCTTTCCAAAAAGGATAACATGGAGCCCGATTCTCTAGCCCATACAGTGGCTAAAATGCCATTTCATCAAAACCTCAATTAATTCACTTGCCTTGAGTACACCACGCGTTTCCTCGTAAATCAGCCCAGAGATTCTCTTGACTCCACCACGACGGGCCAATCTTCGGATAGCAGGCTTGGTAATTCCCTGAATGTTATCACGAAGAACCTTGCGATGTCTCTTAGCACCGCCCTTTCCCAAGCCCTTCCCGCCTTTACCACGACCAGACATAACTGCAGCACAATATCTACCGGACCAGCCTCTCAGCAAGGTAGAAAAACGACAATGGACAGCGAATAAAAGCCCGCGATCTGTGAAAGTATGCTTACTACGGACGCAACTGAAATCACCCAGGAATGGGCGTCGACCAATATTCACCAATCATTGATTCCGGTTTCTTTTTCGCGCGTTTTATCCAGGAATACTGACCGTGATTTCAACTCGCCAATCTCGGTCGTCGTTGGGCTTTTTTCAAAACAAAGAAGGTTACGGTTCTTGCCAGTAAGTCTTACATAACAGTTATTTTAAACGGTCTTCTTGGCATTCAATGATTGTATTGTGACCCAATGGAGGAATTTATTCTATAAGAACATGCACGTGATGGTGCGATTTGTTCGAAAATGGTGGGGCAACTGGAAGAGACCATTTTCTACCGGGGAGGTTAACTTCTAGGTCAATATTTATCAATTATTCATTTTTTTTTATGGAAGGTTTATATATTGAAGTTTGAAATACATTACTAAAGTAATATAATCCAACCAAATAATGAGCTGTTTCCAATCAAATACCAACCATAATTGAATCAAATCACATTTTGACAATAATCCAACACACCCGCATCGCAGAAAGTAGAAATGTCCTAAGCCAGGAATAAAAGAGCCAGATTTGGCGCGCACCAGACCATTACGTGTGGACTGCTCCGTTGCTGCCATTTTCAGCTAGCTTCAAACCGATACCCAAACAGACAGTATCTTAACCAACTTGCTGAAGTAACAGAGATTTGTGTGTTCAATTCTTACCGGTTATTCTTCTGATCTCATCTGGCATCATGTCTGGACGTGGAAAGGGAGGCAAGAAGACCAACAAGAGCACCACGAGAAGTTCCCGAGCTGGACTCCAGTTTCCTGTCGGTCGTGTGCATAGGTATCTGAAGAAAGGTACAGAAAATGATAAAAGTCGATACCATTATAACAGTCGTTCTTTCAAGGATTGTATAATTTTTCAAAGAAAGAAATGAACGCCAAATGCTATCTCTTCGTGATAGCACGAAGTCGGTCTTAAATTGTTGAACATTTTTTATTTCCCCAAAATGAAACGGTTCTGCATATATTGCATATTGCTGTTAAAATGACTTGTGTATTAAAAATCTAAGAATTCCACTGATGCCCATTACGGGAAAAGGCTAAATATCCTCTAATAGTTAACTTAATGGATACAAATTATGATTTACTTCAATCTCAGCTGTGTAACACTTCATGGGGTAGCATATCTGAAAAGTGAGTTTGACGGGTTTTTTAACCTACAAATGATACACTTCGAATGCAGCGGCAGCCGAGTTATCTCAAAACGCCCTCTGCCCTAAAGTTGTGATTAAGTGATGGTCGTCGGGGGAATTTTTGCCAAAATCTCCATGCAATAAACACTCGTTTACATTAGGCCTACATGTAATTTGATTAAACTGGCATGAATTTCTCGCCGTTTTGCCTGCATTGAAACTTAACGATCCTGAATGTGGACCTATACAGTTCCTCAGACTGCCTCCATTTTTAGGAAGAACTTCAAAACACGAAGCACAATCATTTGAATTGTACGGAAGATAATTTACGAGATGTTTGATATTTGTATCATCTTCCAGGTAAATACGCAGCCCGTGTTGGCTCTGGTGCGGCAGTGTACATGGCGGCCATCTTGGAATATCTGACGGCAGAGATCTTGGAATTGGCGGGAAATGCAGCACGTGACAACAAGAAATCTCGCATTATCCCTCGTCATCTCCAGCTGGCCATCCGTAATGACGAGGAACTCAACAAACTGCTCAGTGACGTCACCATTGCTCAGGTAAGAATGGCTATGCATCATAAATTCACATACCCAAATTCATCTCGACAAAGAAATCCTTGTCAATGATGGACTCTTGAAACATTATTTTTAAGAATCTTACTAGAACCTGAAATTTTCCCAACCGTTTTGTACCATGTGAGAACAAGTGGAAGTGTAGGCCTATACATTTTGTCCATTCCAGAACAGATTTCATTATTAGTCTTGAACATTTGGTGGCTATACTGAACTTGACGTCATGGATATAGTTTCCTTTTCATAAGTTTAGAGCAAATTGTCATGATGCAGCTTTTGTGACATTTTTGAGCAATTTACAGAAACCTTAAAATGTTCTTAGTCGTTATGGATCATGTGAGAAAAGTTGTGAAGTTTATAACCTTTCCCATATTTTCAAGTAGATGTTTTTATTGTCTGTCTTGAATGCTTGATGGTCATACTGAATTTGACGTCCTTTTCATTCATAACAGCAAATTGTCATGATGCAGTAATGTTGTGTCACCCGAACATGCCGTTTATCCCCAATGTTGTCCAACAACCTAAGGTTTTTGGATGTTTTAAATTGCAGAAACGATTTCAACTCTCAATACAAAATTTTTAAATCTGTGTTTTCCCTCTTTCTTTCATCAGGGTGGCGTGATGCCCAACATCCAGGCAGTGCTTCTACCCAAGAAGACCGGCAAGAACAAGGGACCACCCAGCCAGAGTGTAGAATTTTAACCTTAAAACTACAAATTTCCCTAAGCACTACTTTGCCACGAGAAACTTTATCCATTGCATTTTCAGCAAGTTTTTTATTGCGTCTAGTCCAGAATGCTGTTTTTCTCACGCGAAATTAACTTAAATTTAGGATAGATCTTTTGGGGAGCTAGATTTAGGATGAGCATAATTTGATACAGACTTTAGAAAAAAAGATAGAAATATTTATACAAGGAGCAGAATATCATCTTTCCACGTAACGGCATTACCATTTAAGAAGTTTAAGTTGATTTCAATGTTTTATCTGATGTAAAAAAGTGTTGTAAATTATTATTTGGTGTTGTGTGTTAAAATAAACTTATTGTGATTTAAGAATTAAATCTTTTCTCGTTTTTGTGATTTTGTTCTTTGACGTCCGTGTCCTCCATTTTGAAGAATTGAACACATTTTTAAATAGTTTCTTGGCTTATAAATTTCGGAGAAAAAAGAATCTGGGACATTAATTAAACTTTTGGACATACCACTTGGTTTTAACTAACATTTTCTGGTCGATAATAAATCGTATAATAAAGCTCTAAATGTTGGGTAATTCGCGGGAATTTAAGTAAAGCTGCAGTCCTTATTTGCATGTCATGAATATTCATATTCATATACATCATATATAACTCCTGAAAGGTTCTATGATATGCATATTTATTTATCTGCAATAGCAGGGAATGTACGGGGGCTTTAGCCCCCAAATTGTCCAGCTCCACCCCCAGATGCAATTAAAAAAAATCTGCTGAAAAATATTGGATCATTTCAGTTACGCGCCAATTATTTGAAAAACGCGATGTGTTGGTTATAGTTTGCGTTTCTACTACTAATAAAACATAGCAGAAGCGAGCGTTAAAAGTGACGTCACGTCACGTGTGTCTAGGTCTCCCCCCCCCCACCACCACAATATTGGCTCTTATAGCCCCTCCCACAAAACATATGTACGGCTCTCGAATCGGTGCAATGCTAAGAGGCAGTCGCATAAAACCTTCTAATCAATCAATTAATCATTAATCAATAACTTGCCGATATTTTCCTTCCAATCGAGACCATCGATTAGACAGATATCCAGAGATAAGACAGCAGTGAAATTAGGTTACATCAGCTAAAGTGCGTATTGAACCAGTGCACCCTACAAGTACCTCACAAACAACGCACAATAGACCATATCAAAGACCATAGATACATTTCAAGTACTTCATAGTGATAAGGGATTGATCATTAACCCTCCTACACATAATGTGCTGAATTTCAGCAGAGGGACATGGTTCATTTTCCTCATTTTTATTTCGCCATAAATCTCCAGCCTAACGTGGCATTCTGGGCGGGGGTGAGGTGCTGTGAACGGTGGATGCTGTAGTACCAGGAATGATCCTGGTGTCATATTAACCTCAGCTGGTAGGAAGGACTGCAACAATGGCGCACTTTGCGGGAACATTCAGGCTGGAATCCAGTGACAAATTCGACATTTTTCTCTCTGCTTTGGGTGAGTAACACACTATCTACAGAATTCTTTAACGTGACAAGGATTTACGACAATGCTGTCTAACAACTTATTTCATTCATTGAAATGTGAACCAAAAAATTTACCAGAGATCTCCGGAAGTACCGTACCGGCGCTCTACCAACTGAGTTACCCATCAGCCCTATGTTGGAAGTGTCTCTATTAGTAATTTTCCTTTGTATTAAAGAAACCACCAAGGTAGGGCTGGATGGCTCAGTTGGTAGATCGCCTGTATGGTATTCCGGAGATCGCCGGTTCGAGTCCCGCTCCAGTCAATTTGTCTTTGTTCACTTTTCAATAACTTAAACATTCAGTCAGTTTCCCTTGTGGTTATTTGATGATTGACTTATTTAATTACATTTTCGTTATTTTACAAGGCTGTTATGGCTGTTGGTCATGCCGAGGATCGGAGTGCAATTAGCTTTAACTGTCCAGTAACACAAAGGCCACTTTCTGAGACAGTAAACTGTCTCAGACAAATGAAGTACAGCACCCTAAATATAACATTATACAATGCACGGGAAGCTCTGTATCTGCTTTACATGTCAAAGCCAGTGATATCTCTCTAAATGTTAGATTATGCATGTGCAACTAGTTTCCACCCAGTTCCAGTCTACAAATAAAGTGGCAGATTGGAATTTGACCCATTTACAGTAGAGGTGTCGCTTCATGTCAATTCAGCTTCCAACTAGTAGATTTAAGATCAAATAAATGCATTGTGTAGATGAACAATGTGCAGTCAGTAAATATCAAGGTTAGAATAGACTGCTGAGTATCAAATCACTGAGTATATACACACAGTATTCACACGCTCCAAAAGGTAAACATAATACTCGATTGAGATAACTTATCGGTCTTATTTGCTACTTTGTTTCTATTTTGAGGACCAGTACAAAAGATAAGATGATCAGCAGGGACGTATTTCTACTTGTCTATGCCAAAATCCATCTTCTGACCTGCATAAATAATTAGTAATTAAGCTCAGGGCCCAATTTCACTGCTTAAGCACACAATTTGCTTAAGCATGAAAAGTCTTCCTTGATCAAATATAGATTACCGACCAAATGTTCATGTGATGTTTACTGCTTTTGACATTATTTTGTTCGGCCATTGTTTGCTGAGCAGAGCATTCGCAAGGTTTTTTGGCTGGGATGCTGATTTTATTTACCTAGGTTTTGTGGTGCTTAATAGGCAAATTGTGTTGTTTAAGCATTTTTTCGAAATTGGCCCCTGGCGCAAACCACGGTTGACATTTCTAAGTAACATGCCTATTATTTAGCCCATGGGGGTATGTTTATCACTTTATCAAACACTACGTCGACATTTCATCAATGTTGACATCCCATAATTACCTCTGACTGACCCGTCCGTCACCTCTTCATCCATTTCTGGGTGATTTCTGGCTTGCTAACGGTGTAAGTTCAAATATTGAGCCTTTAGATAAGCACAATTTATGGATGATAACGGATAATGGTTGCTGATAACATACACTCGTAATGACATAATGCGCCAATAAATACTGCAATAAAGAATAATGTCCTGACGTCACATGATCATGCGATTATAAACTGGTATACGGTCCTATACTGTTTGAACGTGAGATGTTGCAGACGCGCTGTAGATAGAACTTGCTAGGACATTCTTAAGACTTAATAAGCTGATGCTAAAAACATTTGCTGCAAGCCATTCGTCTATTGATGCTTTAAATAGAATATTCAGATATAGGATCAATGATTCGTGTGTGGTTTCAAAAAGAAACAATTTTGCATGGATTAAATGGAGGCAAACATGCTACATGTATTATAGGTAGATGTGCGTGGTTTCATGGCTTCTGACTGCTAAGCGATAAAGATAATTGACCATTAGGGATACCGCCAACATAGGGATGGATATCTCAGTTGGTAGAGCACCTGAACGGTATTCAGGAGGTCGCTGCAGGGTTCGAAGCCCGCTCCAGTAAATTTTTCTCTGTTCTTTCAATCAGTTTCTATTGTGTTTAGGTGATGATTATGCTCTTAGATTGGCAGATAATGGTTCATGCAACTTTTGTTATACTGAAGAAACTACAATCGGACTATTGCAGATCTACTGACATGTTCCATGTTGCAGACAATGATAAGCAGATTCCTATGTCTACAAAGCTCTTTAGAGCTAGTTGTTTGCGAGACACTTCGATCTACAGCGGCGTAATAAAAACCCACTCCATATCAATATTCTATGACTTGTTCAAGTTGAATACACACGATACTTTGCACCTACTAGACATAGATTAAATTGGTACCTATCGGTAGGTCTACACCTAACGTAATGCTTTACTTACGGAGATACTTGTACTTGTGGTTGAACTAGGGTTCAACTACTGATGTTTGTTCTGTCTCTTTGCTTTTATCTTACATTGTATTTTGATTGATTGCTTGATTCAGAAGAGTAACCGTGACGTCATCTGCTGTAAAGTACAACCAAGAGGTTACTGAGTATGTTTACGAAACGGAGGCTCGGCTCGAACTCAGGCTCAGGCTCTGGCTCCATTTCGTGAATCCATTCTGAAATAACAGGCATCAAAATAAAGGCTTTTGGCTGAGGATCAGAAGTAGATACTCTGGTTTGAAAAGGAAAACACAGCTTCAGCTTCAGTGAAAAACCACAACCCATATTTTCAGCATATGGATCACATAGCCTGAGCCTGAGAATTGGATATAGGCTTTATCATTTGCTATAATGTTTATTGAAGGTGGTTAAGAATGAACTAATTCCACACTTATTGCCATGTCAGTGCCATTGCGTATTCTTTATTACGATATCTGTCAATGTCATTGTCAATTGGGTTGTGTCATTCACCCTCATCCTGTGACATTGTCAATGTCAATATCAATGTTATTGCAGGAGTTAACCCCCTTCTCCGCACGATTGGTGGCCATACCAAACCCACACTGACCGTCCAAGTCACTAAGAATGGGACCCACTTCCAGTTTAAACAGTCCACGTCTACCTTCCGGAAGTATGACCTTGAGTTTGACCTCTGTGAAAAGTTTGACAACAGAACAATTGACGGTAGAATGGTCAAGGTATGGAATGCATTGCAGCCCTCGGTCTGAAAATTACGGAGCTCTAGAGGTGCCATCCGACATGTTGAGATCCTGAGATAAATTCTCTCGGGATGACGACATATTACGTGCAAGATGATGACATCCTGCATGAGATGATTTATCACGGGATGATCATGACGACATCCTAAAATCAAGATGACGACATCCCGACATAATATATCACGGGATGACCACATCACAAAATCAAGATGTCGACATCCTGGGAACATTTATCACGGGATGATGACAGTGAATTTTTAAATCCCGGATGGCAACTCTAGAGCTCCGTAGAAAATGACATGAATGTTTGGTTCGATCAAAGTTGGAAAAGCTTTGGTCAGAAACAATTTGGGAGTTGAATACATTTGGTTCACAATCTCCTGACGACGGACAGACGGTCATTCAGCTTTAATTGAAACGTCCAATTGGTTCTCCTCAGAACAACACTATATAGTCACTAACGGGTATTATCACAAACCATCCCTGTCATGTACCTTCACCACGAATAGCCTGAAATCTGAACTTCTTTGTTTATTTTCCTCTCAACATTAAGAGTGTAGTTGAGCTAGAAGACGGTAGACTGATTCAAAGAGATAGATCGACAAATCCTGATGAGAAAGACACAACGTTCATACGTGAAATCAATGAAAATGGTGACCTAGTCATGGTGAGTTTAATTGAGTGAGAAATAGGGCGTTTACGAAACGGAGGCTCAGGCTCCGTCTCAGGCTCCGGCTCCATTTCGTGAATCCATTCTAAAATAATGGGTGTCACAATAGAGGCTTTTGGCTGTGGTTCGGAAGTAGATTCTGTGGTTTGAAAAGGAAAACAGAGTTTCAGCTTCAATGAAAAACCACAGCCTACATTTTTAGCATATGGATGACAGAGCTGGAGCTTGAGCCTAAGCTTCCGTTTCGTAAACGCCCTTAATAGTCCCAGATCCCAATGGCTGTGGGCGCTAATAATACACAAGTCTATGGAAAAGGCTCGGCAGTCACTGGCTAGTGGCTGCCATAGGGCCGTTTGTAATCTGGGACACGGCCTAATACTTAAACAAATTTATATCTGAAGATTCTTTCCATGAATGGACTGGGAGTTTATCCCTACGTTTTGATCGCTATGATTTAACCAATGTCACATTTTCATGAATGTTAAATCACACAAACTTCGAAATTGATCTTTCAACGGCGACTCAGCGTGATCTTTTGAAGGCGGTGTAGAGGTTATTTCTGTCCCCCCTCAAAACGAGTCCGCGCGGACACATTTACGCCGTTGTGACCATATACAGATGTCCGCGGGGAAGTCCACGATACTCGCGTAATCGGAGAGGGCTATTTTGTTGTTTAGCATGAATCTGTATCTATTTCTACCTCCATGGTTTTACTCTCGATCTCGATTCATGGTTATACTGCTGATGATAGTGTTGGGAAATTACATGTGAGGCCATAAATAAATGTTGATTAGGCCTACCGTACTATTTTATTTTTCACTTAAGCCTCAGGCCTGGAAATTAATTATGAGCTTGGAATTAAAAAGAATTACATAACAGTGTTTGAATCATGTCACACGTACACATTAGAAATACTAGGAATCACAAAACTTACATTATTGTTGTTTAATGATTATAAACAACAGTCAATTACATGTAATTTACTAATTAATTCATAGGAAATATAAATCAGGGCCATATTTCATGACTCTGCAATGATCCCCATTCTACTCACACACTAACAGGGCTAGTGCTGAATTTATGCTAACCGAGCATGCAGAAAATCCTTAGTTACACTGACTTCATCTATAGTCATACAACTGAAAATTCCTTGCTAATCCATGAAATAGGATTTATAGGATTAAGTTTAATTTTAATTCGCAAATTTTGGCTCTTTGCAAAATATTCAACATTAAATAAACACAAGCATTGCTCATTTTGATTTCAATTCTGATTGCATTGTTTTAACTTCACAATAATACAGTGAAAAGATAAAGCTGACCCACAGGTTGGTTCATCAGTCACAGCTGAGCCATGTCATTTTCATTTACATACGTTCCCATTTTCTCTTGCAGATTTGCAAAGTCGACGATGTGGAAGCCACACGAGTCTACAAGCGCATTCCGTAGCCGTTTGACCGAATCTTGTACATGTATATTAGTCTTTGCTTTGCCCATTGATAGTAATCAGAATCTCACAAGGATTTCGTCAAATTTCTGGAATCATGTCGGAGATGAGTTACGAAGTGACCAAATACCTATGTACATGCTTAGGCTTTTTTCTTTTTCGCAATATTTGTGTAAAAGTTTAATTGGAATAAAGAGCCTGATTGCCCGATGACAGCATTTTATACTTCAAGTGGCTGACAATTCTTTGTCTTTTTTCAGCAGTAGTTCCTAGTACGGAATCCTTAAAAGGACATTATAGTACACATAAAATGTTTATTAGCTCCCTCCATAATATCATTGCACATGTATATAGTGGACGTATTATTGATGAGTAATCATAAGGGACTTTTGTGTGATATTGAGAGAGAACATTCGAAATTTCCTTTTTAATAAATTTATTGGGGAGGTATTTTTTTCTATTTTTGAGATAATTAAGAGGACATTTGGCTGAAAATGCGATGGCTTGCTGTACGTATTCACTGATTACAGAGATTTTGTTTTAGTAAGGTATAATCATGAAATAGTTGTATAAATATAATTCCAAAATGTCATGTTTTTCACAAATATATTTTGAAATAATAAAGCTACCACTGCCTCGTTAGAAATACCAGATTGTGACTCGAACTTAGATGCATAAGATTCACTGCCACTTATTCATTCAGTGACGGAATAAAAAAAATCTTTTTAACGTACAGACAGAAGTTTCCTTATTTTGATGTTGTTTTCGCTGTCGATCACTGACTTCTTAGCTTAATATTAAACGCAAAGCATATTCCATTCACGGTGACATCTGAGCTGACGTTACCTCTTGTACACGCCATTTTATCTTAATTAAATGCATTGGCCTCTTGGTGGCAGCAGACTCCATTCCATTGTTCTTTCTGTGGGGTTTACGAAACGGAGGCTCAGGCTTAGGTTTAGGCTCCAGCTCTGACATAAACAAAATATGAAAATATAGGTTGTGGTTTTACATTGAAGCTGAAACTCTGCTTTCCTTTTCAAACCAGAGAATCTACTTATTTCCCAACTACAACCAAAAGCCTCTATTTTGATACATGTTATTTCAAAATGGATTCACGAAATGGAGCCGGAGCCTGAGACGGAGCCTGAGCCTCCGTTTCGTCAACGACCATAGTTCAAAACCGTCGAGTTACCGGAGTCATACATAATACTGTACACATGAAATGAGTCCAATGCGACCTAAAGGTACTATACACATAGCAACTAGGAGCTATCCCCATCGCAGCGTAGCAATCAACCTGTGGTATCAAGTTTACGACACTTACAGTAGGCCTACATATTATACTCTGCGTAGTCTTTTTCAAGACGGTATTACGCAGTTGTACCTGGCCAACAGATCGCACGTACGTGTACGTGTCAACACAACAAACGACCCGAAATAACGTCTACGCCACACACACAAGCCTGTAATACCGTCTTGTCCATTTCACTCCAAAACTGCCCGGAAAATTCCGGGCAATAACCCCCCGCGAAGTCGGCGCATCATGACGTAGCCTTATTTGCATTAATATATTTAGGAAATTTTGCATGGGGATGAAGTCTAGTACCGCAACGACGTCGCAAGCATTATATGCAGTACGCATACACACATGTAGGCCCTATACTTTACAGTACTTGTAAATTACATGTGCCTGGTACATGTAGGCCTACATTGATATCGTACCATGGCTGCTGACAGATCGTATTGAATTTGGAGGCCTTGGATTTTTGCCAACAAAAACGTTGGGATTCGAGAGTTTTCGAGAACAACAAGGCTCTTTATAGACAACTTGGGAATGGAATAATTTTACTATTTTGGCAACATACAAAAGTACTGTACACATGAAATACACAATAAATAACGAATAACAATTAAAGCCAAGGATAACCCAAAAAGACGGCTTGTTCATATCCTATAATTTCTCGAAATCTTTTTGTGCAGCATATGACAGTTGATCGAAGTATATAATCAAGCCATGCCTTTGGTAATGACCATGGAGCTATCTGTTGTTATAGCTCCATGGCAATAACGGTTGCGGCTGAGTTTCAAACGACCGTCATTACGTGATATGCACTGGTATATCACGCCATACCACGTGCGTGGATTGGACGCTGACCAAAACAGCGCATTGCACCTAGTCTTGTCCAAGACGTTATTTATGCGCGAGCCCCTCCAAACAATTACCCACCCACACGCAAACTAAGTGGAACATTCCACCGACCTACGAAAAATAACGTCTTGTTGGTTTGATCTGGTGTCACGTGACAAAGACTGAGCGTGACCTCTGTGGGCAAAAATTGCATATTCATTGAGGTCAACAACGGGGTGCAAAGCGCAAAAAGACGGCTTGTTCATATCCTATAATTTCTCGAAATCTTTTTGTGCAGCATGACAGTTGATCGAAGTATATAATCAAGCCATGCCTTTGGTAATGACCATGGAGCTATCTGTTGTTATAGCTCCATGGTCATTACCAAAACCATGGCTTGATTATACTTCGATCAACTGTCATACGGCACAAAAAGATTTCGAGAAATTGTACTATGAATAAGCCGTATTTTACAGCTTTTTGGGTTATCCTCGGGCTTTTGTTATTCGTTATTTATTGTGTATTTCATGTGTACAGTACTTTTGTATGTTGCCAAAATAAATGAATGAATGAAGGGATGAATGAAATAATTTCACTGAATTATGATACCATGGAGTCTGTTCCCGGGCTCCATGAAGACACGGAATGATTTCGAGGGGCACGGTTAGTAAATTTATTCCATTCCCAAGTTGTCTAAGAGCCTTGTTGTTCTCCGGAAAACTCTCGAATCCCCGACATTTGTGTTGCAAAATCCAAGGCCTCCAAATTCAATACGATCCGTCAGCAGCCATGGTACGATATCAATGAAGGCCTACATACGGCACATGTAATTTACAAGTACTGTAAATACACCTGTATGCGTACTGTACATAATGCTTGCGACGTCGTTGCGGTACTAGACTTCATCTCCATGCAAATTTTCTAAATATATTAATGCAAATAAGGCTACGTCATGATGCGCCGACTTCGCGGGGGGTTATTGCCCGGAATTTTCCGGGCAGTTTGAAGTAAATGGACAAGACGGTATTACAGGCTTGTGTGTGTGGCGTAGACGTTATTTCGGGTCGTTTGTTGTGTTAACACGTACACGTACGTGCGATCTGTTGGCCAGGTACAACTACGTAATACCGTCTTGAACAAGACTACAATGCACCCCGTTGTTGACCTCAATGAATATGCAATTTTTACCCACAGAGGTCACGCTCAGTCTTCGTCACATGACACCAGAGTAAACCAACAAGACGTTGATATTTCGTAGGGCGGTGGAATGGTCCACTTTGTTCACGTGGGTTGGGTAATTGTTTGGAGGGACTAGCGCATAATCAACGTCTTGGACAAGACTATACTCTGCGTTGTGCAAAGGACAACTGAGCATATATGATACAAACTTCATACAGGTAACAATCTGTGATAAAGAGGAACATTTATTTCAATATAATTACCTTGTATTTACACAATTACTAACCACAATATTTCGATAATTTAACGATAAGATAAATACTCCTCACACAATCCACAACACAGCTGTATTTCCACTGAGTAATAAAATTCATCACGTGATTCATTTAATTTCTTAATCAACTCAGTCCAAAAAAAACAAATCTTGTTTCTCCCTGTCTGGATTTATATGGTTCGTATATCAGACCCGCACAACTTTACCTGGGTGCTACACGCCCTACCATTGGTGGAAACATTAATTTACGTGAATACGCATGCGTACATTACACCAATTAAACACTGCTTTAGTATAACCTATTCATTTCAAAATTTTGGCAAATTCTATTCACAATTTCACAACACATATCATGCATAGAGCAACCAATACAAATCATTCATAGGAAATCGACTCAAGAATAATTATAGACCGATCCATTAAAGGTACTATCATACTTTGGTAGCATACCGAAACAAAAACCTTCACAGATTTACCTCTAACTTACAGGGTATAAAGATGGTGATGATAGAAACATAACGTTCAAGTATTATTTTCTGCTTGAAATGCTATATTTATCACACAAAAAAGAGTAAAACCAATGACCAAAAACAATTCTGATCTTTTAAAGATCAAACATAACGGTGAAAACATTTTAAAAATACTGTGGCTGTTTTCCACTGTTTTCTCAAAAAGTGGGCACTGTATGGGACTGAAATTTTCACAGATGACTGTTTCTGCATTCTCTTTGATATTTTTGCCCATGAATCTGCATTTCTTTGACAAAAACCAAAGTATGATACTACCTTTATGCCCGCCCCATTTGTTTCTTGCGTGAATTTCATTCAATGCAATTCCATTGTCCAATTCAACAAAGAGATAAATGAATTTAAAACATTACTCAAAAGAAGTAGGTAAAATGTTTACATTCCATTAACTTTAACGCAAATCAGTTATCGGCGACAGCACAACTTCAAATGTAAACGAAATGAAATTAACATATCAATAAAATTGGTCCAATTTATCAAAGAGTTGATTCTCAAGCAATAATTTATGTGGTGGTTTTGTTTCTTTTCTTATTTACATTCCTGGATCATTGTGCTGTTTGCAGTTTGCATAGAATGAATGTATTTATCAAAAAACATTTTCCAATTTGCTTTAAGCAGGATGTGAAGCGTAAACGTCACGTGAAAGTGAAATGTCTAGTTACATCTTTACAAATTGCAAACTCTTCAATGTGGGACAAAAGCGTTCATTACAATAATAATTATAATAATAATAAACAATATTTCTAAAGCGCCTTATTCACAATAGTCCGCCAATGCACCATGAGTTTGCAACGCGTTGGCCAATCACAATGCGCGAAATTAATTTGTCGACAAATTTGCCCATGTGGAAAGATGCGCAGTTTGTCGACAAATTGGCCAACGCGTTGCAAACTCATGGTGGCGCACTTATAGTGTGAATCGCCGTTATTTAGCTATCCTCGAATTCAACATGACGCAGCTAATAAACTTGTAGATGAGTTATAATTATAGACTTAAATGAGTACAAATCTGCTAGAATCCTTTCAGATTCTTGAAGAAGCTCATGAAATCCCATAAACAGACACTTACAATCGACTTACAATCAATCCTTCGATAATTCTGTACAAACCAATTCTTGGATTAAATTTCAGTGCAATAATTGTTTACTGTTGTGTTTCTTTTTTAAGAATTATTTTCAATTATTTGTACAACATGAATGCAAAATTAATTCATAATAATCAACAATTAATGACTTGCCGCAATAAACTTGCCTACCAGAAAAATGACATGAAACAAGGAGTTTAAATGGCCCATCATGTTTCAATCCCAACACGATTTTTTTTCAAGAAGAGCCCTTTGATTTTACGAGTCCGTCGATGTATCATTTTTCAACACACGGGCGATTCACAATAGTGCGTCAATACTCAATAGTTTGCCAATCACAACGCGTGGAAATAATTTGGTCGACAAACTACGCATGTGGAAAAATGCGCAGCCTTCGACAAAATGTTGGCCAACGCGTTGCAAACTCATGGCCATGGTGGCGCACTGTAAAACCCCCGTATAACTCAACGGAATAGAAACTATTCTTCTGTTGCAGCAAGGATTACCAAGCTCCTTAAAGTTGGTCAAATACAGAACTTTCCACACACAAAAAGGCATTACAAATTCTATATTCATTTCTCGTCTTAAAGATTCAGTTGTTGAATCATATTTTGTTTTGTATTTGGGACGATATTATTTTTAAGAATATCATCTGCTGACGACTCTTAATTAAGTTTATCCTCTACTTACAATAAACATAAATTTCATCATTTTATGTGGTAAATATATTAGATTTTTATATAACCTTTGTGTACTCACAAATCATAATCATGTATTTACACCTATTCGAATATACAAATACACAGAGACAACATAGGGAAACATTTAGTAGTCTGAAATGTTGCCAGTTATAAGTTCAGGAAAGTTGATGTGCCGATGACATTAAATTAAGTACTAATACTGGTTTTGTTCGGTGTGTGTCATACATCATAATTTGCATCACAATGGAGTTAAATCCAATAATTATACAATGCATTATTCTCAGATGTAACTATCAAAATACACTGAAATACCTTAATACAAATCGTCATGTTTGAACGAATGTATATCTCGTCCTTAGTAATAGTAAGTAGCACGTCCAAAAAAGTTTAAAATAGACAAGAAATTGGCTCCATTAGTCATCAACCGAACAGAAGTGCTTTGATCCTTACAGCCTCACAACCCCCCATCCTTAAAATTGAGTAAGCATAAAGATGGAGCAAGTTGACACAAGCTATTTCCAATTTTTGTCCCAACATTTTCATTTCGATGGCTAGCGACATAGCCTTGCTGATTTTTAAATGTTTGTTTTGTTTAGAGAGAAGTTATTAGTATCAAACCAGGGGCCGATTTCACTAACGCTTTGCGATCATCGTAAAGCCCAAATCCATCGCTAAACGGAAAATTCCTACACAAAGTAGCGATCAATTTCCCGTTTAGCGATGGATTTGGGCTTAGCGATGATCGCAAAACGTTAGTGAAATCGGCCCCAGGGCCGCCAAATTTCACTTCGCTAACGTTTTGCGATCATCGCTAAAGCCCAAAGCTATCGCTGAACACTGAACATCGATTGCTACTTTGTGTAGCAATTTTTTCAGTTTAGCGATAGATTTGGGCTTTAGCCATAATTTGCAAAGTGTAAGTGAAATCGTCCCCTGCTTCATATACAAATTGCGATGTCAAGCGAATTTTGCTGACGCAGTGATAGATATGTGTGGTTTTTCCCATTGTGAACATTAAGTTTGAACCGGCCTTTCAAATCTTTCGGGCAAAATTCTTGAAAGAAGTGTGACAAGTGAAATCTGAAGAACAACTGACCTCTAACAGAGATTATGAGAACCACTGCAGATAGGAATCAAGTCCATAGAGCTTCTTCACACAAACTCGCTAAGAACAGACAGGTTTGGCTCAGCAAATCTCGGGTAACCAACCAAAACTCCACACGAAAAATATATTTTATGACTGGTACTCGGCTGATAATTGCTTAGCAAATAAAATAAAATGCTAAGCAGTGAAAACAGCTCTATGGGCCTGGCCCCAGATAGTTACATATTCACACTATGGAACTGTTTATCTAATAATGACTTATCTATACACACTAAGAAGACTAGTGATGACTTGAAGATGAACTCATAGATTCTCTGAAGGGTTTGTCTCATGGATGCGATAGGTAGAGAAGACTTCGATCTGACGTCACGGGAAAGGTCCAGCAGATGGGCAGCAGATGAGGATAAAAGAGGATGAGAGGAAACAGGAGGAGAGAGGAGAGGAGAGGTCCAAGGAAGAAACAGCAAAGGATGATGAAGGATAGAAGAAGGTTCAGAGAGATGAATCAATGAGTTATCAGGATACAAGCATCAAGTATCAGACGCACCAAGAGGTATAAAGCATCCAGTCAGTTAGGATGATCATGACAGGAGATGGAGCTCCAACGTGGAGGGAGCATAAAGAGAGGTTGACCAAGATCAAAATGAGATATGGAAGATGAGAATGGGAGGAAAGTAAGAAGACATGGTAGAGCGGGATGTTAGATGGTGCATCCAGAGAGGCAATGAAGGTTAAGAACCAAGTGATTATTATTCAACCCATAGAAGCCCAAAGATACCAAGAAATACCTCCAGGGGTTGGTTTCACAAAGCTCTACGATCCAGCGTAACTCGAGTTATGTAGGATAACCAATCATATCCTAGGGCTGCAATGCATCATTAGTCCTGCGATCGATAGTAAGTTATGACGAGTTTGGTGAAATCAACCCCTGGTATTGAAGAACATGGGTCTGTATCACCCAGGTGCTGCAGCTTTATCAGCAAGACTTTGATAAAGCTACAGCAGCTTCTCACTTTGAAAGGATTCTTTCTTCTCAGGGCAAGAGATGAATTGTGGCAAAGAATGATTATTATAAGCAGGGCATTAACAAAGAATGATAGAAAATGATGGATTTTGAAACTTGAAAGATTCAGGAATGTAAGAATGCCTTTAGGGTGGAACTGCCATGAATGCCCTCTAATTCCCGCACAACTTCAAAAATCATACTGGTTACCAGTCAACATTGCACACGTTTCATATTGCGGATGGCTGGTTCTCTGCTTAATCAGCAATGCAAAGTTTCAATTAATGCATAATATCACACTAAGTCCCATCCACCAGCTACATAATTCTGCATAGCAACAAGAGATCACCTGGGGCCAATTTCACGGAGCTGCTAAGCACAAAAATTTGCTTAGCACAAAAATGTCTTGCCCAATAAAACAAACCACAGTTAAAAATTTCACTTGATGTTCATGGTCAGTGAACAACAGCCAGAGAACAATCACAAGCGATACACAACACTTGGAAATTTGGTTGTGAACCCTGTTTTTATCAAGACTGAAATGTCATGCTTAGCAAATTTTTGTGCTAAGCAGCGCCGTGAAATTGGCCCCTTGTATGCCTTTTTAACTGGTTTTTCCACGCACAGCTCTGCTGTGGTCAATTAAATTTTCTGCCGAATATAGGCCACTACACTCAATTGATTCTAACTTCATTTTAGCAAGAAAATCTTTGCGCAGCAAAGTGAGAGCCACTAGCCTAGGGCCCTTTTCAAAAACATTGGCTTTGGCTTTGGCTCAGGCTATGTATCTAATTCATACAGCCATTTTGAAAGTAAAAGGCATACAACTAAATACATCTAGGGGGTTTACAAAACTGAGGCTCAGGCTCAGGCTCAGGCTCCATTTCGTGAATCCATTCTAAAATACGGGTATCAAAATAGAGGCTTTTGGCAGCAGTTTGAAAGTAGAGCTTCAGCTTCAATGAAAAACAGCAACCCACATTTTCAGCATGACAGAGTCTAAGTCTAAGTCTGAGTCTGAGTCTGAGTCTGAGTCTGAGTCTGAGCCTGAGCCTGAGCCTGAGCCTGAGCCTGAGCCTGAGCCTGAGCCTGAGCCTGAGCCTGAGCCTGAGCCTGAGCCTGAGCCTGAGCCTGAGCCTGAGCCTGAGCCTGAGCCTGAGCCTGAGCCTGAGCCTGAGCCTGAGCCTCCATTTTGTAAACCCCCATAGTCTAGATTCAGAGGTACTCCTTTACCAGCAGACAAACAGAGTTTCAACTTCAATTAGAAACCATAACCTGTACTTTCAGCTCATTGATGATAAGGCCTGAGCAAGGACCAAAGCCAAAGTTTTGAATTTCATGCAAGGTATTAATAACCTGCTTAGCATTCGCACTATTTCATGCTATGATAAGGCTTCATGAAATAAACTTCACTATTTCTCTAGTGAAGTTGTTGCATCTAATGTCATCTCTGATGATACATATACGGACAAAAATTTATTGAATATACATCTAATTAAGTAAATCTACAAATTTGGTAAATTAATATCAATTCAAATATTTCAAAATTATAATTTTAAATGAATGCACCACATTTTTGTGCAATTTATAATTTTGTTCACATTTTGGGTATAAATTAATATTAAATGTACCCAAAAATAACAGATTGTCCAAATTTAGCCACAAATATGACCTATAAAAGTTGAGTCAAAGATCTAAAGGGAAGAATCATATCAACTTGGAAGACTTTCAAATTGTGAGAAAAGAAACGGAGGGAAAAAAGGAGTTTGATCCAAACAGGAATTTGCTAAACCCATGCAATACTGGATCCAACACTTTCCAACAACAAGTCCAAATTTGTTGGATCGTGTGAATGCGGACACTAAATAAGGACAGGTTTCTTGGTCTTTGGATGTTGCTGTATTAAGCAAGAATCTTCTTAATAGAATACACATGCAGGGAGGGGTTAGAACTTAACATCTCCGGAAAGAAACCATTCTCATAAATTCTAAAAAAGATTCATTTGTGATACAAGAATCGTTGACTGAGCATCCTACAAGTACCAAGAAAGGTTTGTGGAAACACCATGTGAAATACCATTTTTGTAAGGACTGTGGTTCTGAGAAAATGTTTTCTCTCCTGAGGACGGTCAGAGTACACTTGTCGAAACGTTGAGTCCTTACTCACCGGTTCTTCTCAGAACCAAACCTCTTCCAAAAAGAGATTTCCCATGGTGTCTTCGCAAACCTTACTAAGGGCCTTTACGAAACTAGGCTTGAGGCTAGGCTTGGGACTTATTTCACAACCGCCATTTGAAGCTCACAAAATGAAACGAAGGGATTGGGCCATATGATGATGCTGAAGAAAGGCTCCAGCTTCGCCATGTATCTCAAACCCTTCATTTAATTTAGGACACAAAATGGCAGTAGACAAACAAATGCCAAGCCTAGCCTCAAGCCCCATTTGGTAAAGGCCCATAGTACTTGTTGCCACCATGCATAACTTTAAATCGCATTATTCCTACAAGTTTTGTTTGCAGCATTATGACTGGCATTATGAGATGGTGAAATCTGAAACAAAGAGGGAAGCGTTTATGAGTGAAAAACTCTTTGGTAGATCATAAATGAATGAATGTGTTAAGAGAACAAAATGAATGTCAAAGGGAACGAATAAGAAACTGCAAAAGAAAATGGAGGAGGAAAAAAATGAGAACACAATAATCATGCATTAATACATTGAAATATTATTACACAATAATGGCTACAGTGTCACATATACATTACATAGTGGGCCTGTTTGTTTCTGCACGCGATCTGTGATCCTGCAGATCCATGTCCCATGCAGGATGTGCTAAGATGGGATCCGGATTAGTAGGATCACTGATCTCATGCCTGAAATAATGTTCTTTTCTTAACAAACCTCGCTTTATTCGTTAGAACAACATTCATTAAATCACTTGACATATTAAAAAATATTAATCTCACACTGAACACAGAAAGAGAGTATTTTTTTATGAATTCTTCTCTCAGCCCGCAAGCTCCCCAAAATTGAATTTTGTCAATGGGGGCAGCAGACAAATCTGTGTGATTTCATGACATAAGATATGGGAGCCTTTCCTTAAAATAGTATTTAGATAGTTTAAATAGTAAAATAGGGTTTGTTAAGTAAAGAACATCCTCTTTAAGTTATGTAATAGGTACGGACGTACGGTGTTACACTATACTACTAGTTTTACATATATATCACCTTATATAAATATGTACATCATACTGTATATAACAATGTACGACTATATCACAATTTATTAAGACTATACAACCATGTGGGTGGACCAATGAAACCCATTTGGACATGCATGGGAATTTATACCAAAACGATGACAAAATACAAAAAATCAAGTAACAACCAAGCAATGATGTTTCATAATAAGGGGGCATGTTTGAGAGACAGACAGAGTACTTGCTGTAGTGTTACACTTACACAGTCTGAGCCTGGAGTGCAAGGCCACAGGTTCAGTCAAGTTTTCTTGTGAATGAAACTTCCAGGACTTGAATTAAGACCCAATTTCATGGAATCTGTTTCAGCCGGGGGCCAATTTTACGGCCCTGCTTAGCACAAAGAATTTGCTAAGCATAAACTTTCTGTCTCGATAAAAACAGGATTAACTACCAAATTTCCATGTGTTATGTGTCACTTGCGATTGTTCTTTGGCTGTTGCTCACCGACCATGAATAGAAAATGAAAATTTCTGTGCTTAGCAGCTCCATAAAATTGGTCCCTGTTCTTGTGATTACGGGCACTGCTACGGGTGAAATCTAATTTCATGGAATCTGTTACGGCCTATTGTGCTTACGGGCACTGCTATGCATGAAATATATTTCATGGAATCCTTAAGCCAGACTTTCGGCGCTTAATCAATTTAGCCAAGAATTTCTTGGCTAACCTTGTAATTGATATTTTCCTGCTAACGCGCTGTCATGTGCATTCTATAGAAAGTCCTTGCTTAGCGTAGCGAGAAGGAAAACCCTCCCGTGAAATACAGTATGGTAACTGCAAAAAAGTCTGCTACTGTATAGTAAGCGGAAAATGTTTGCTTACGGTATTGGATTCCATGAAATTGCGTCCAGATTCCCTCCTGACTGCAGGGGCCAATTTCATGGAGCTGCTAAGCACACAAATTTGCTCTGCACAAAAATGTCTTAAAACAAACTACATGTATCATTAAAAATCCCATTTGATATTCATGGTCGGCGAACAGTAGTTAAAGAACAATAATAAGTGATACACAACACATGGAAATTTGGTTTTAACCCTGTTTTTATTATTAGAACTAAAATTTCATGCTTAGCAAATTTTTGTGCTAAGCAGGGCCGTGAATTTGACCCCACGACTAATGGGCTCTGTGTGATCGCTCAAACATTCCTCTATACTCACTGCATTTGATATCTACATGCTTTATATCCATCTTACCTTGTTCTTTAGCTCTTGGCAGGTCTGTAGTGCAACAGTAAACAGTGTCAATGCTTCACCTAGCCATGGGACTGCACAGTTGACCGTGTACTGACCAGAGATCTCATACTTGAGAGATCCCAGTTCCCTGTATAGGAAGGATGGTGAAAAGACAGGGCTGTTAAAACGAGGAATGGGTACACTGTCTGAAAGAGGGGCTTGGTCATTGGAAGGTGAACAAAGAAATTGAATGGAGCAGGATTCAAACCTGCAACCTCCGGAATACCGTACCAGCACTCTATCAACTGAGCTATCCAGCCCCATCTTGGTGGTGCTTCAAATTGTCGATTATCTTTGTTAATTTGCCAGGGAGGCTAAGAGGAAGATCCAATTCAAGTACCATGATGATGATAACTCGGAGTATGGTTGCTAGGAGTTGCCTGTTTGTTTCAGGCAAGAGATCAGTGATCCTGCTGATCCGGATCCCATTCTAGCGTATCCTGCATGGGACGTGGATCTGCAAGATCACTGATCGCGTGCCTGAAACAAACAGGCATACCATCCAGCTACAATTCCATACGGTCAATTAAGTCTATTAACAAACAGATGAACCTTAACACAACCATGAATCAAAACATGTACTAGTACGTCACTGCCTCTACTCACAATGTGTTGCTGTGATTTTTGTCAGCAGACGTCGATGAATGCTTACTCTGTGAACAAAGAAATCACAATTAAGAATCAAATGTCATGTGATCAATGTCATTAAGTAACAATGCTCAGATGGATTATGGGTAGGAACATAACGCGTATAATATGGGCTTTTTTGAAATGGAGGCTCAGTCTAAGGCTCTGGCACCATTTTGTGAATCCATTCTAAAATAACCGGTATCAAAATAGAGGCTTTTGACTGCGGTTCAGAAGTAGATTCTCTGGTTTAAAAAGGAAAACAGAGCTTCAGCTCCAATGAAGAACCACAACCTATATTTTCAGCATATGGATGATAGAGACAAAGCCTGAGTCTCAAATTTTGAAAAGGCCCTGTGTCTGTATTGAAACAAGTGAGCTTTCAAGCCAGTGTCAAGCTGGTGAAAGAGTCTGATTGTGTTGGTGTTTTATGGTGGGAAGTAATTTCAGATGATGGTTCAGAGTTTAGGGAAGGCTCTCCCTAGCCCTGACAGAGTTTTGGATGATGTAATGGTCCGAAAAGCCTTACACCATAACCTGATATGGGACTTGCCCTAACGCCAAGCTGAACTTGTCTTACAGCCAAAGTATAAGTCATAGGATACTGCACTGGGCTAGGGCCAATTTCACAGAGCTGCTTAAGCACAAAGTTTGTTTAAGCCTGAAAAGTCTTCCTTGATCAAACAGGATTACCAACCAAAATTGTATGTAATGTTTACTGCTTCTGACTTATATTCAGCCTTTGTATGCTGAGCCTAACATTCACAAGGAGTTTTGGCTGGTATACTGATATCATTTACCAAGGTTTTTGATGGCTCAGCAAATTTTTGTGCTTAAACAGCTCTATGAAATTGGCCCCTGGGGGTGATTTCACTAACACTTTGCGATCATCGCTAAAGCCCAAATCCATCAATAAATGGAAAATTGCTACGCAAAGCAACGATCGTTTTTCCGTTGAGCGATGGATTTGGGCTTTAGAGATGATCGCAAAGCATTAGTGAAATTGGCCCCTGGTCTTAGGATGCTTTATATGAGGCTTCCTCATGCCCAGTTGGTGTCTATATTGACTTACCGGTGTCTTGGGTGCGTGTGTAGGATGTAAGAAGTATGTGCACATGTTCAGCTTGTTGCCCTGAACAAAGAAGTCTATCAGAATCTCAGTGGGCAACGGTGGGTTGAATGCTTTCTGTAAACAAACAAACAAACAAACAAACAAACAAACAAATAAACAAATAAACAAATAAACAAATAAACAAATAAACAAATAAACAAATAAACAAATAAATAAACAAACAAATAAACAAAAGGAATATGATGACCTACTGCTAGGTGGCTTGTCCAAGTGTCAAATACTCACCACTGGAATCACCACTGGAAGTTTTCAGTTCAAATAGGGCTCTGCGCTCGAGCTGTTTATAGAATATTTGTCATCGACAGCTATAGTTACCCGGATGTTCGGACAGACATCACAACGTTGACGTGTAAGTTAATGGGGCCACGTGCGATTTGTTTGTCCGAACTTCTGAAGTGTGACGTCACAAGCGTGAAGCCCTATTGTGATGTCTGAAGCATAAAAGCACAATCCGAATAGGAATAGGAGATCTCTCGGATTAGGAGACTTTGGAGCTTGGTCTTCAACTTGAAAGCGCATGCAGGCGCACAACAACTTGCTCATGCTCACAATTGCACACGCGCATTCTCAGATCTAGCAAATAAGAGACTTTAGTCTGCTACGGCCAACGCCTCAAAAGTCTCCCATTCATTAGGGAAGGTTATTACTTTCTCTACTAGATTTACTCACCAAGCATTTGCCAAAGTATAGATCATGTAGCGATGGTTGTACAGGATTCAGGAGTTGATGTCGACCCTTCTTCAGCTGATTCATCACCTCGTCCATTAGCTAATCATAAAATGAACAAAAATATTACTTCATTGAAAAATCGACTGGAGCGGGATTTGAACCAGCGATCTCTGGAATACCGTACCAGCGCTCTACCAACTGGGGGGGCATAGGTGGCAAGTGCGTTAGGCACTCGCCTCTCACCAATGTGGCCCGGGTTCAATCCCGGCTTGGGTCATATGTGAGTAGAGTTGTGCGTTGGTTCTCTCCTATGCTACAAGGGTTTTTTCTCCAGATGATCAGGTTTTCCTTCCTCCACAAAAATCAAACACTTTCGATCTCAGGCTGTACTCCGTGATCATATATGGGTTGATGTGGCTGGCAGCCAAGGGCGCCCATGAAAGCCTGCTACTCGATCACGTTGAAGTCGCATCCTTCGCAATTCAGCACCCCAGCTGCCAGTAAGGATGATTAGCCTCCCAAATTATAACTGAGTTATCCACCTACATTGGTGGTGTTCGTTTGGCTGTCAGGAGCCTTGATGATTATGAAGAAATTACTTGATTGTTCAATGCTGTCTTCATTTACATTAATAATGCCCCTTTTCATACATTGGGCCGTATGCATAAAAAGTAGCAATTGCATAAGCTAGCCTTTTACTTGAATCCGTATGCATAAAAATAAGTCATTGCTTGCAAGCAAAAGCTTCTGCTAGCAAGCACAAGCAATAACTTGCGGGCAGCAGTTATACTGTCGCCCATTACAGGTATATTGTCCTCCATCTATTTAAATATCATCCCTCTTTAGGGTGGGTGGTATTGCCCCTTCAAACTCTTGTTCCCCTATGGTCACAAGGCCCTTCTGTGTTCATAAGTGCCTCCTTATGGTGCCTAAGAGCTAAAAGATGATTGTGGAAGATGGGAAGAGATCATTCTACATTTCTGCGCCTAGACCTTATTCACGTCCTACATTCCAAGCAGTGCAATCAAACTGACCCTTGGATTCAAAGTAGTCTGGTACCCATTTTCTTTTTAGAATTAGTGTTATCTTTTCCAATGGGTATACAAGGAAGTTGACAAGACGGATGCACCATAAATAGGGTCTACTGACCTCCAATCAACCATTTGCATGGCTCCTAATCTTCAGACAATCAAGAGCCTCCACAAAACACACTTGTGTCCCTTACATGTTCTTGTCCTGTTTAGTTTTCACATTTTTAACAAGTTTAGTTTTACGTTAAACCTTGACACCTCTCACCACCTTTGACTAGATAGTCCTTGCCAAGTTGAAGGCTTACCTTAGTGACTTCAGTACCAGTACGGAATTCATAGTCCATGTCCATTCTACTAACTGCATTGAGTGCTGAATACAAATGATTACCAGCATCTTGTACCTAGTGATAAATCAATCAATATAAGGATATTATTACCAGCATGTTTCATTTACCATAGGTCAAGCAACGGAGCTCCATGGTCATACAATCATCCAACCCTGACTTGTCCTTCCACTCGACAGAATCCAGCCATTCGTGGCAAAATTTTATGGCCTTACCACCTCATCAAAATCAAATTGTAAAGGTTAACAAGGAAACTGGAGCACTATCAACTGAACTATCCAGCACTGCATTGGCGTTGTCCCAAATTTTTTAATTACCTTTGTTTATTTGCCGATCGGAAGCCATGAAATCACTCAAATATCGCAATAGAATTTAATGAATTATTTCTCTGAAGTTTCAATTGACAAGAAAAATAACGTTCAGAGGGCTTTTTGCTCTTTGAAATGGCTTGACACTTTTTTTGCAAAGCCACTTACATCTAAAAAAAATACAGAACTGGTTCAGACTGGTTTGCACTGGTTCAGATATACTGGAATGCACTGGTTCGCACTGGTTCAGACCGTAGGCTGCTGTGAAAGAGACTGCAAGGATTGTTCAACCATATACAGCCTATGGTTCCAAAATCTGGTTCTCTCAACATATTGTGCACTATTCTGTTTCAATCTGGTGCAGTTTGGTTCAATTCTGTTCAAACTGGTTCAATCCACTTCAAACTGGTTCAAACCAGTTCCCATCTCACCTGCTGAAGTTTCCATGGAATGTCCTCACGTATTGATGTCTTTGCAATCTGACTTGCATTTCTGTGCATGCGTAGAGTGAGTTCCTGAATTATAAAGCACAAAAGCAAGGTTTTCAAGAAACAATTACAAATTCTAAACAAAAATTACAAATAATTAAGAGTTAATTAAGTTATTGCTAGAATCTTTGAAAAAATTCCAGGTTTAAAGTCTTCTTCCAAATTGTCGACAATGTAAACATTGAGAAGATATAGATTGTTCATTGGCCTACTGTGTTGGCTGGAGCTTATCCAATCAACCGAAGCCAGCCAACATCTTGAGTCACAGAACAATCTATCTTCTTCTAACTACATCCTCAATGAATAACCTCTTTTGTCAGTTTGTAATGTAAAGACAAAGTGTGGAAGAACTGGGCACAAATAACTGACTAATGTAAAACACAGGGGAACAAAATTGAAAATGGAAAGGGTTATTCATCTTGGTAGATACAGATAAGGAAAAAAGATGATCGATGTCATGTGATGTCATGTTGCTGGTAGCGACGTTTCAGCTGCTGGGCTGGAACCCCCGGAGGATACCAAAGCCATGCCAAGGAAACGACCCCAGGCAACCGCAGAGTGAACTGTACAACGTCCGCTGGAATGACCGGTTCAATGTCCGCTGAACATGTTACGGTCAACTCGGACACGGACCAGCAAGAAATTAAGAATACCGCAGCATCCAGTTCTTCAGTTGCCTGATGAAGGCTAGCAGTACCAGCAGCCAAAACATCGCTACCAGCAACACAACATCGCGTGACTTTGATCACCTTTTTCCTTAAATTTGAAAATCTTCCATATTTTAGAAATAATAACTCACTGCTCTGCAGATGTTATCAGCTACTAGTGTTACTACTCCTTTAGCATAGTCAGCTCCACTGTCAAACAAAGAATATTGCCCCAAAATATTACCTCATGGTGTGACAAAGTAGAAGAAATGGAACGAAAAGGCAAGGCCATGGAGACAGTCAGCCAGACAAATATTCTTGTGGTCAATATCTAAAGGTACAGTACAGGATTGGTAACGTACCCAAACAGAAATGTTCACAGATTTACATATAACTGTCAGGGTATGAAGATGGTGCTGGTAGAAACATACCATTAAAATATTTCCACCTGAAATGATGTATTTATCCAGAAATTAGTAAAACAAAGACCGAAAACAGTTTTGATCTCGAGGTAAGATCAAAACTAATCTTTATATTTCATAAGAAAATTTTTGTTGGGTTTTCGCTATTTTTTTCCGTGACTCAGATGTCCAAGTTTTCTTTTTGCATGAAGAGTATTTGGGTAACCTCTGTCATGTCTATATTGCATGTGAAAGGTACTGCATGCTTTATAGGTCATATCATACTTTGGTTTTTGTCAAAGAAATACAGATTCATGGGCAAAGATATCAAGACAGATACAGTAACAGTCATCTGTGAAAATTTCAGTCCCATACGGTGCCCACATTTTGAGAAAACAGTGCAAAACAGCCACAGTATTTCTAAAGTGTTTTCTCTTTTATTTCTGATCTTTTAAAAGATCCAAAAGATTTTCGGTCGTTGTTTTCCTAATTTCTGGATAAATACACATTTCAGGAGGAAATATTTTAACGGTATGTTTCTACCAGCACCATCATGTTCATACCCTGTAAGTTATACATAAATCTGTGCACATTTCTGTTTTGGTTTCTTACCAAAATATGATACTACCTTTAAAATTCTTAATAATGTTAACTCTTCATGTGAGCTATGTCAACAGGCTTCATAAAATGACTAGTGTTGGGACAATAACCTCTTATCTTATCTTAATTACATGGATGAGTTACTGAACAGTTCTGTATAATTTCTAAATACTTACTTGGAGCTTGAAAGTACAAAGGTCTCCGGTTTGATCAACTTGGAAAGCCCCACTGAAATATAATCAGAAGAGAAAAGGGCGTTTGAGATCTAAACAGTCAATAGTCCATTTTCATTTCTACCAAGTAAGATATTTACAAGTAATAAACTGCTGCAAACTGCTCATCAGCCAAATGACCTGAAATATGCTTGGAGTTAGGAGGGCCTGACGCGTTTCGATCCTAGCAGGATCTTTCTCAAAGGCTAAATGACGAACTACAAGATCATGCAAATGAAAGAAGCATACATGAATGGATGAGAGGATATGGACAAAGGGAAGGGGGGTAGTATGAGAGTGGGGGTAGGTAAGATTTGTCAGATTTGTATGTACAAAGGAAATTTACTGGAGCGGGATTCGAACCAGTGATCTCTGGAACGTTGTACCGGTGCTCTTACCAAGTGAGCTATCCAGCCTTATGTTGGTGGTGTCCCTAATAGTCAGTTATCTTTGTTTGTTTGGCAGTCAGATGCCATTGTGTTTGGAGGTTGTTAGTTCGAATCTCACTCCAGTAAATTTTTCTTTGTTCACTTTTCAATGACTTAAAATGATCTCAGTCAGTTTCCCTTGTGGTTATTTGATGATTATATCTGTGTGTAAATACATGATGGATTTGGCACTCAGTAGTGGTGGCTCTCACAGAAAAAGTAATGAGCTCCTCGATCCGTCAAACATTGTTTTTTGTTTTTGTTTTGTCCCTTCTCCCATTTCTCTCGGCTGAGTGTGTGTGCTTTTTGTAGAGTGCCTTACAAAAGTCAATACCAGTATCATTAAATTCATTTACTATCATTTCCCCTTATGTGATCACAAAATCCTTGTATTTACACATTGGTTTGTATTTTTGTCAATTCGAGGACTTGAAAATAAAGTTCTCCTTGGAAAAGTAAAATAAGTATTATCATTTCCCTGTGCCAAAAAAGCGGAAAAAAAAAAAAAAAAAAAAAAAATCAAAAAAAAAAAATCAAAAATCAAAAAATCAAAAAATCAAAAAATCAAAACATGAAAAAAAATTGAAAAGAAAAAAATTAAAACATGAAAAAAATGAAAAAAGAAAAAAATGAAAAAAATGAAGGAAAAAAAAAGAAAAAATTTAAAAAATTTAAAAAACTAAAAAAATGAAAACATGAAAACAACCGAATGTGCCTGCATCCCACACATGGTAGAAACATGTTTTTATATTTACAGAGCCCTACAGCTCTATGTACTTTAGATGCTGAATATGGGTCAATGATTTGATATTAGATACAGACTTTGTAATGAGGATAACACTGCGACATCTGCAGGTAATCATGGTAGTACCAGGTACCAGGATATGTGACAAGTTGGCAATTTATAAACACTCTCCCAGCAGCTTAGTCAGTTAGTGAATACACAGTCTACAACGGTGGCAATATATGTACACATACCTCTAAATACACATTTAAAAATAAATACAAAATAAGCGTACAACATAATGATTCCAATTGCTATACGCTTATTTTTAATTTTTTTTTTCTCAGACATACTTGATAAAGTATGGCTTAGTTTCTGACAAAAACGTACAAATGATGGGTTTTTATCCTTATCCATCACTGTTCAAGTGTGAATAATGGGTTAATAATGAGAATCTGTAGGCATGATTTTTAATAATTAGCATTTTTGAAAGGAATTTGAGATTGTGTGTATGAATACTGCATTACTCCTATTAATTACATGTAGGAATACAGATCAGTTACATTAATTTTCTCTGAGCTGCTGATGTAATGTAAGCAGGATGTAATCATTCACACAAGATAGACCTAGGGCTAATTTCATAGAGCTGTCTAAGCACAAAATTTGCTTTAAAGCATGATAAAAGTCTTCCTTGATCAAACAGGATTACCAACCAAAATGTTCATGTGATGTTTACTGCTTTTGACTTGTATTCGGTTATTGTTTGCTAAGCATATCATTTACAAGGAATTTTGGCTGGCATACTGATTTAGTGATTTTATTTACCAAGGTTTTTGCTGCTTAAAGGTTGTATCATACTTTGGTAAGAGACCAAAACAGAAATGTTCACAGATTTACATATAACTTTCAGGGTATGAAGATGATGCTGGTAGAAACCTACCGTTAAAATATTCCCACCTAAAATGGTGTATTTATCCAGAAATTAATAAAACAACGACCGAAAATCTTTTTGATCTTTTAAAAGATCAAAAATAAAAGAGTAAAGACTTAAGAAATATTGTGGCCGTTTTTCACTGTTTTCTCAAAAGGTTGGCACCGTATGGGACTGAAATTTTCACAGATTACTTTTACTGTATCTTCCTTGATAATTTTTGCCAATGAATCTGTATTTCTTTGACAAAAACCAAAGTATGATATTACCTTTAAGCAAATTTTGGTGCTTAAGCAGCTGTATGAAATTGGCCCCTGGTTTCACAGAGCAGTGATTGATGGATACAAGGCAGAGATGGGAAATATAGTACATGACCTTCAAAGTAATTCTGCCCAGCTAGAAATGCACAGTAATGGCCTTGTCATTATGATGTTCATTATGCATAATGGATTAGATCCATTAATAGTCCACCACTCAAACCATCCAGTGTTCCATACCCAATTCATTATTGTATGATATATCGAGCAAATATACGTCAACAACCTTTCAGTTTCAGTGTCAGACATACTGTACCTAAATGCACTGCATTGGTATTCAAATCCACAAATATGCAGTTATGCACATTCAACATGAATCTGAACCATTTGGTAAAAGTACATACTGCATTTCTATCCAAAACATCCGTTATTACCTAATTCCCTGTGAAAGAGTCCAAAGTTTCCACTCAGACATGCTAAGCAGAAAGTCTTTGAACATATATTTATAAGCAAAACAAAAATGCTTATCAAATTTATTGGGAGGGAGGGGGGGGGGGGGTTTAAGGGGGCAGGGGCCACCCCCTGCACCACAAGCAGCTGCACCCCTCCCTCCTTTCACAATCAACAAAAATTGTAAGCAGGTCTAAATATAAATTTGATTCTACATGCTATAGTTTTGTTCAGGGCCAAATTTTTGAAGAACAAAGGACCTGATTGTTTAACGCACAGGATCCCAGATCTGGGGATCGACATCCCATGCAGGATATGCTAAAATTGGATTGAGATCAGCAGGATCACTGATCTTGTGCCTGAAACAAACAGGCCCTAATACACTATGTCATATATGTTTGATATTACATGTACATGTCAGCCATTTGATACAGAATTTATCATGGGACTTTATTTCACAAATACACTTCATGCATGACTGGCCATAAATGTAATCATGCAGCCGTATCTCTTTCAAGCAATCCGCATACAATCTGTATATATATATGCAGGTACCACTTTAAAGGTAACATCATACTTTGCTTTTTGCCAAAGAAGTACAGATTCATGGGCAAAAATATCAAGGAAGATACAGTAACAGTCATCTGTGATAATTTCAGTCCCATACGGTGCCCACTTTTTGAGAAAACAGTGAAAAACGGCAGTGCAGTATTTCTTAAGTCTTTTCTCTTTTATTTTTGATCTTTAAAAGAAGAAAAATAATTTGGTCATTGGTTTTATTCTTTTCTGGATAAATATAGCATTTCAGGCTAAAAAACTTCAACTATTTATACCGTCACCATCTTTATACCTTGTACTGTAAGTTATAGGTAAATCTGTGATGACTCTGTTTCGGTATGCTACCAAAGTATGATACACATGTACATGTACTACCTTTAAAATATGGAAAGAGTCCCTTGAGTATAAAATATTCAGCCTGTATTATAATTATCAGATTATATTCAAGTTTCACTTCTGATTTCGACAGTCTTCTTGGAAGACTATGTAATGATGTAGTGCACTGAGCCTGCTGTATCACTGTCTTATAATCATTTCCTCACTGTTCATGCTGTAAAAATTAAGTGCTTGGAGTTATGAGGGCCTGACAGGTCTCAATCCTTCTCAATGGCTAAAATAAGCTTGTTGAAATAAAAATGTATTACTCATTTCAATTCAGAGGTGATCAGTACAGTGTGTAAATCAAATCATGATTTTGAGATTTCAATTTGCAAAAAGATAAGTAAAAAATACATCTGTTTGTGTCAATTGATGAATTATTATTTCATTACACAAGAGGATGTGCATGTACATAAATTCCCACCAGAGTTATCAACCACACACACTATGCTTTCTTTCATTCTACTAATTTCTGACTAAAAAATTTCAAAGTGGCACCGTATTTGAAAGCTAAGGACCGAGGGAATCTAAGCAATGTACAATTTATACCTAAAATAAATTCTCCATCATTTGTTAAAACAAATTTGAAAATCCATAAATGTAATAAATGAACTTGATTTGAGTCGCTGAAGGTATTTAAAGACCGCTGTCCCCCGCCAAAAAAAAAAATTAGAAATGAATGATCATATTACATAATATAATTGGTTTGTGAAAAGTGAGCAGAGTTTTAATTATTGAGCAAATAGTGTAGGTTATCACTAAAACTGAACAATGCGGAACAAATCCAAGTGTATCAAGCTGGTTCCTTGAAAGGTTATGTGTCAATATACACAATCTAACAGGGCACCGGTTGTAGCCACAGTACCAGTAATTAATTATTCCATACACCAGTATCAGTATTACATGATTGATATGTACAGTCTGCAGCAGTTAAATGGTACAGTGTACATGTGTAGGTTAATCAATATTTCACCACCTGCTACATGTCTGTAAGTTTCACTATGACTAAAAGAACTATGACAGGACAGTATTAATTAAAATCTACAACCCCTGGCGCTGGCGCTCCCCCCCCCCCCCCCCCCCCCCCAGCTTGAAACAAGGCTATAACTGCTTACTTCAACATGTATATGTACATGTGCAGTATATAAAGCACACTGACCAGTGTACAAAACTATCTGCACATGTACACTATATGGACTTGGCCTCACCAAGTTGTGCCAGTAAGTCTCATGGAAGGTCACAGAGCCTTGACCCGATTACAAATCCAGAAAATCACCCTTGGCTGCTTCAAGTTCTCACTGGTTTAGAGTAAGGAGTGCTCGACGTTTCGATCCTTTCAATAAAGATCCTGCTAGGATTGAAGCGTCAGGCCCTCCTAACTCCAAGCATTTTATATATTTCAGGTCATTAATATGGTTGACGTGATATGGTTGATTCAGTTTGCAGCTGTTTATTACTTGTATTGATACTGTAAAATACAGTGGAACTTCATTAATAAGAGCACTGTCATTACTGACAAACATTCTTATAATCAAGGAAAATTTTTGGTTCCAATCCCTTGGTCTCTATTGTTTTCATATTCCGGGTTCAAATCCGACTCTAGTCCATTTTTCTTTGTTCACCTTTCAATGACATCACATTATTATTAATTATGACCAGTGTTCTGTAATCAATCAGCTTACCTGAGATAGGAATGTTGAATCGTCTGGTGTTCTCCTTAAGACAGAAAGACAAAAATGCAGATAAAAAAAGTGTGAAGAGAGGAAATTCAAACAATGACATTTCAGCAGTAGAATGATAGGAACTTTCATGTCAAAAACTCTGAAGAAGATTTACCTTATAAAGGCTTCTGGAGTTGGAGACGATAGTGTTAATCTCCGGTTTAAGAAAACAATTAGGATCTGACAAAATGTTAAATACGTCAGCGAACAAAAAAGACAAACAAAACCAGGATTTTTGTGAAAACAAAGAAGAGTTATCTCACATTAACAAAAGAAACAAAGAAAAGAAAGCAATCATTCTAAAAAAACTTAATTCAGCTTCTTTTCACAATTAATTATCATTTGGGCAGTATATTTCACTTTATAGAAAGCATTCGACATGACAATGGGTCATTGTACCAAACTTGACCAGGATTTGAGATGGTGTGTCAAAGAAGATGCTACGTCTTTAAACTTCCTTTTCTATGACTCTTAATAACATTGAGATATTCTTCAATTTAATCTGTAAACTGATTTCATTTGAATTTGAAGAACAGCTGCAAATATCTGTTCATTAATCAAAGGATAATGGATACGAACATTGTCCCACAATCCTGCCCCACCCTGGTTGAATGACTCCTATCTGAAAATAAATCTCTGATCAGCAAACTCTATTACCTTTAGTAACTGTTGTAACTGGTGCAATACTGGATGAACCTCTTCCTTCAATAACCATTGGAATTCCTCCATCTATGGAAGTGAAAATGGCAACGTCTTGTAAGGTTAGTACTGGTCTAAGACTCTCAGTCTAGAGCCAAGTCCTCATCAGCCCTCTGGAGCTGGCTCCTCAAGCATATCAAGACAGAGGAGGAATACTAAGTAAACCTGTCTACTAAAGGCTTTTTCACACTTATCACCTTTTGGATCTGTGTTGAAACCAACCCGGATCCATCCTGGTTCAGCCCGGCAAGTTTTTGAACGGGATCCAGGAGATGCAACATTCACACTACGTTTATGGTGAACCAGCTCATATGACACAGATCACGGCGAGAAATGCAGTTTGGAACCGGGTTGAGATTTTCAACCCTGCTCCCTATTTGAGTTGACTTCAATCTGGTTCCACCATCCTACCCAGGCTGGCTTGGGGTTGAAACTTTTCAAATGATGTGTGAAAAGGGTTGAAACAAATCTCGGGGGTTCGATCCGGTTCCAACCCTGAGATTTTGAATAGTGTGAAAAGCCCTAAAGACCCAACACCAATAACACAGCATTCCATATTACCCGAATGGATTGCAAGCTCATACATGTGTAGACAGACGCACGATACCAAAGATCAAAACTGACTGTACTGTGACATTTTCCTGGAATGAATTTGTTTTTATCAAATAGGGCTAAACACTACTAGCCAGGCCTCAAAATATTCACCACACCGTGGACCGAGTCTAGTGATTTCAGTGTCGGCCATAGGTCTGGTGAAAAAAGTTCAGGTCTAGTGACATGCTTTACAATTACTTGACGTCTGCTGTCCAGTGCTTTTTTCCCCACGAAATTTCGAGCCCTGCTACCTAGCGGTGATGTTGGGCCACCATTATTTTAAAAATAAGTTTTGGTGGCCTGAGTGTTGAGCCCTGTATCTAAATATACGGTATCTCCATGATCCAAATGAATTTTTAATCAATCAAGTTTTAAATATCGGTACTCTGGTAGTGACCATGTCGGCCTAATTCAAGAGACTTGGGAATGCAGAATTCAGGCATTTTTGTAAATACACAAGTTTACAAGTGAACCCCTAGTTATGCGGGATAATGCAGAACATCAGAGTGAATTGTGAAACAAAATGTGAACAGATATTTTTTGGTGAGTTAAAAAGATTTTTCAAACGCAACAAACATCTGCACTGCAGTAAAGCTGATGATTTGGCCCCTGGAGGACTACGACTCTTGATGTAGAGTATACAGTATGGAGCTCATAAAATCTCAATATCACTGACTGAGCAATCCATCTAAAGTTTTTATGGCTCAATCAATTTGATCTCTGTCCTCGTGGTAAACAATCCACAGACCTTCAGGTACATAAACATTTATTTGGTTGATCAAACAATGGAAACTTTATCATGAATAATTTATAATCATACAGAATGCACTGGAAAGCCAGTGTACTTGTATATTTTGCTAGCACTGGCATTCTTCCTACAAACGCTATTTTGCCGTTCCCATTGGCTAAATTGCAGTATTAGAACGTACCTCCTGCAAAATAACATTTAGAGAAAGAAGGCCGGCATGGCCAACGAGAAGAATGCATGACGATGCCAGCAAATTATACACTTCCTTATTTTTTATTTCCAACAACTGAATAAGACAATAGAATGACTAGACATGTAACTTTATAACACCAACAAATCTGAAAATATATCAAGGGAAAAACTGAAATTGAAAAGTTCCTATAGATCAGCGCGGACATCCGGGTACTTTCATTCTCATAACTTGACAACCGATGAAAACTAACGTGTAGATGGCGTAAGCTACGGACAAATCATGCA
>OZ020247.1:27152643-27241592 GCA_963971285.1 Astropecten irregularis | reverse complement strand
TGTTGCTATGAATATTCAACGACCTTCAATCACGCTCAGATGGTGGCGCAGTTTCGCGGTAAAATGGCAACAAAAGCTGACCAAAGTTCAAATATACGACTGCGGAGTCCGTGAGTTCTCGAATATCGGCGTGTGATACCACAAAAAATGGTCAAAAGGTCGTTTTTGGTTCCATTCAAAAGATCGTGGCGTCGAGGTCTGTCAATGATTCGAGTTGCTGAGTATGTGCCCATGCGCGTCAGTTTCATTCATGAAAACTTCCATTTTTGGTCAGTGCGATGACGTCACATAATGAGATGATCGCGACGCCCTCTTTTGGCCGTTTCGTGGCAATTCCTGTAAGGGATTTTTCGCTGTGCGCGGAGGGAAAGTGATCTACGTATATCGACACGTCCGCATAGTATGGAAATTACCAAAATGAATATTCATGCGATGACGTAGGACCGCCATTTTGTGTGGAGCAGAGCCACACAAATTAAATTCCGTTTTTTACGTTCTCGTCTGGACATTCGTCAGAAAAGGTCGATTTTCATCAAAAGGAATGATCGTGAGTACAAATTAATATGCTGTATTTCATCTTTGACTTTCGTAGAAGCAATGGAGCGAGTTTCAATTCTGTTTGTGATGTTTTTGGTGTAATTTGGGGACATTTTCGGCGCAAGTGCCGTGAAATTTTGTTTTTCCTGTGTACGACACATCTGGGCCAATATAAATCACTGGGGCGCTAGACCGACCGTCAACCCCAAAAGTCAAAAAGGGAGTTCAGCGCCCCAGTTACTGGGTCTAGGCCTAGTGTACTTCTAGATTTAAAAGGCTACTCCGCTCACGGAGAAGCCTTCTGAATCTAGAACTTCTAAAGGCCTAGTGTAAAAAAAATACAATAATAACTGTCTCAAAATAATCCTTGTGCCTTGTGTGTGGGCTAAAAGACACTAACCCCAATAATACAAAGCGAAAGCGACAGAAAAAAACAAAAATCACTGAATAAAAATATGTAGGCCTACGCCTAGGCATATAATGGAGGTATAAAAAAGGTTTATACCCATGGGCCTACTTATCAACAGCAGGACAGCCAGCCACAACAAGCACCCACGTCCCACAGTTAAATGTTAATGATATCGATTAGGCAAATTGATGCTGGTAACGTTAGGATAATCAGCCATAGATCTTCCCAGATCTTTACAGTGTTATAATGCCCACATTAACCAGGAACATCGACACTCATATAAATTGTCAAAACCTGAAGAAAAGAGAGAGAAAAAATGGAAAAATTCTCACCAAACTCAGCCTCTCTTCCTCATCACTGTCATCTGCCATGTTGACTTCTGTTATGAACTGACCTTATCTGGCCAATTGAGGGCGCTATATAACAAGTCAAGTCTGCAATTTTGGGGTTTATTTTCTTGACACGTACCCAAAGATGGTTTCTGGTATAGCGCCCTCAATTTTATTGGGTATTATTTGAAATCACCACTAATTCCTATGATTAAAAAAAAGGGGGGGGGGGGGAATTACAAACTAAAGAACTAAGGTAATTCGATTTTGACGGAAGGCCAAAATCATGACAATAATGATGTAGGGCCTACCCAATTGATATCATCACTGGCATATTGTGCTGACTTGGCTAAGTTAAACAAAGTTTTAAAAGGGAGTTATTACTCGCCTCCCAACATATCTAACTTGCAATAATGTTAAAAATGTCTATCTTCTTGGATAGAATTGTAACAGTGTGTCAGCACTTTGGCGCCATGTTTGTGACGATCATTCCACTAACTCTCCATCCACTCCACCGCTGATGTCCGTCCCCTGTACTAGGCGTGACTGCCAAAACCAGGCTGAACAAACAAACTCCCACTAAACGTGTTACAAAATTCTATTTCTGAAAACCATTCAACCAAACCGCAATAGAAATTCCTACCATGGTGTGGCAACAATGGCCGACCTTCACGTGAATACATTTTATTTTCCCAGTAAATCATAAAATGGAAAGGTGTGAGACTGGTCTGTCAAAAGTAAACATGTGAATATTCGAATATGAAAGGAATTGCTAGACCTAGCCCTATGATTAAGAATGTATTTGCTGTTTTGCTCTGATTCAGAGCTTGTTCCAATGGTTTGGCAACCTGCCCTCTTTTTATCAGTAATCGTGTCTAGACTGTTGTGGGATTGATTCTAATGAATACACGTAACTCATTATTAATGTAATTGTTTTGAAATTCAATTTATTGTTCTTGTGAAGATTTAAAGGTACAAACATACTTTGGGTTTTTGTCAAAGAAATGCAGATTCATGGGCAAAAATATTAAGAAAGATGCAGTTAAAATCATCTGCGAAATTCCCATGTCCCATACGCCAGGCCCATTTGTTGAGAAAACAGTGAAAAATGGCCACAAAATGTGTTTAATCTTTTCACCGTTATTTTTGATCTTTTAAAGATCAAACATATTTTCGATCGTTGTTTTACTAAGTTCTGGATAGGCCATTATGATTAGAACAAGCAGGGGAATTGTTTTATAGAACGGAGACACACTGTATAGTTTACGGAAATTCAACTGAATTCATTTTTCATCAAATTTAACCACAAGGGAAACTGACTGAATTTAAAGTCATTGAAAAGTGAACAAAGAAAAATTGACAGGAATGGGATTCGAACCGTCGACCTCCTGAAAACCGTACAGGCGCTCTTGGTGGCTCAGTTGGTATAAAGAGTGCTTGTACGGTATTCAGGAGGTCGCCTGTTCGAATCCCGCTCCAGTCAATTTTTCTTTGTCCACTTTTCAATTAATTCATTTTCTATACACTTGAACTTGAACATGCACAGAAAAGTATACGATGCCTTTATTATTCTTACTCAGTCCATAGTTAAATGAAAACCATGGTACAATGTCAAAAGACGGGGGCGTCCTAAAGAAACATACTCGGACGAATAATGATTCATATCATTGTATACAGCCTGCATAGTTGCAACATGAATTGGTGCCATTTTAGATCGGTTCAATGCCTAGCGCACCATTGACAAGGTGTGGTACCAATCGCCTACTTTATCAACGGGGAGGGGGACTTCAACTTGACCGGGAATTGAACCTATACACCCAGTGTGTTATTCAGTGTACCAGTGTCCTTCCATACATACTTCACAATAATTATTAATGATTGCTCATACCTTTGTCCATTTTGTTCCTTTTGACACACACCCATTTGCACAGACTCTTTATGCAACGATGTTGCTAATGCATATAGGCCATTAAAGTAATGAAGTAAAAACATCTTGTTACACAAACCCTAAAAGTAGCCTTATTGGGCACAATACATGTATAAAGGAAGTAAAAGTATATAATAAACTGCTGCAAACTGCTCGTCAGCAAAAATAATGACCTCAAAATTATAAAATACTTGGAGTTATAGAAGGGCCTGACGCGTCAGGATCTTTCTCAAAATGAACCAGCTTTTGCGAAAGATCCTGCTAGAATCGAAACGCGTCAGGCCCTCCTAACTCCAAGTTAATAAATAATTTCCAACACAGACCCTTTATAGGTGATCTTCAAATTACTCAAACCCTTTTATGTAATCATGTTCATTTTACACTGAATTACTATAATACAGTTATAGATTGTCTTGCCTATAGTACCCTGTACTTTGTTCCCTTCCCCTTGCCACGCTTGCCTATATCCCTATCCTCCCCGGTCACTCTGAACCCCCTTTTGTTCTGATCCTCGAATCCATTTATGTGCATCTTCGCTTGCATTTTCTTTTCCTTTTCCTTTGAGAAAGATCCTGCTAGGATCGAATAGTCAGGCCCTCCTAACTCTGACCACCTTTGAGAAAGTATACTACTTCAAAGGATCGAAACGCGTCAGGCCCTCCTAACCCGCCAAGCATTTTATAAATTTCAGGTCATTATTTTGGTTGATGAACAGTTTGCAGCGGTTTTTGCATGCAACATGACCTACATAAAAGTCAACAACGAAACATTGACTGGAGCCGGATTCGAACCAGCGACCCCCGGAATACCCGGGTGTCGCTGGTTCGAATCCCGCTCCGCCGGCCAATTATTCGTTGTTCACATTTCAATAACTTAAAAGTATAGTCTATAGTCGGTTTTACGGTTATTTGACCCCGTTAAACATTCTTTCAAAATAAACTCTTCATGTAAAAAAATGTAATGACATTTGATTAAACAATAATTATGTTTTCCTATCCCGTTTTATACATCCGTATCCTTACTGTACATGTCATTATAGCCCATTACACCCTAAATAACTAATGATTATCAACTATCATGCAGGTATCTGAGTGCAAATCACCATTATGCAAGTATAGCTATAATAACAACGAGAACAGATTCAATGCTAAACTGAAATCAACAAGTACATCAAACTTCCATTTGGGAAACATTTTATTGAGTGCGACGGGTTGATGAGGGCGTATTTTCACGTAATGCGCTGTGCATCATTGAATTTTACAGCCATAAAATCCCACTTCGTCGCAAGTGAATGGGTGAAACTATAGGCCTAAATATTATGCTCCTTTATATAAAATGGTACAGGGATGTCCCAATATACATGTTTATATTCTCCAAATGATCAGCTTGAGGTTGATAACGATCACGAATCAGCACTTTTGAACGTAGTATAGGGTGCTGGACAGGTGCATCATCAAAAACATTTTTCAGTCTGACATTGTGACCGAAAAACATTCTTCAAGGATTGAGAAACAGGCTAGTTCGCTCTATTAAACATTTCAATTGATAAAACTGTTTACAATTACTCCGTCATTATAAGGCCCCTTCAGTTGTTATTGTTGTAGCTGTTGCCTTTGTTTTATGTTGTGTTAATGAAATGCTTTATAAGTTCATACCGATAAACTTGAGAAACCGACACAAAAGTCACAGACAAAATTGGTATTATGAACCATTTGTGCATGTGGTGTGGTGTCACGCAGATTAAACTTAATGTTACTGCCATACAATGCGCAGTGTATAGTCGAGGCCATGGCCGATTATTTTTTATGTTACGACCAAAAACAAGTAGCATCACTGAAATACTTCATTAATCCTGTTTTTCCTTTCCAATAAAATGACAACAGTCTGCCAATGTACCGTAAATACAATCCTATCTTCTTAGTTTTCTAGGTTTTGTTAAGGGTAGGCATTCATCTATCTATTCAGCCGACGGTAGAAAGAGCTAGTCGAACCCACGAAGGTTATAACCTTGGCAGAGGATCTTGCGCCGAACACTGAAACTTTTATTCAGGATTCTGTTTTGGTACCATGTCGGTAGATTGGGTTTAGTGAGGCACAAACTGTGACAAACATCCACGATGCGGCAAACCCAACTACAAACCAAGTACATGATACACGGAGTATGCCCTTGTACAGTGGGAGGATAAGCTATTGTGACGCACTCAGTGTGCTATAGGTATTAGCTTGTTCATCTATTATAAAGGTCTATTCATATGCAGAGTTCCCTGCGATCAACCAGTGGTACGTCGTACCGTGGAACCAAGGACGGTCATTCTAAGCTTAGTACCGAATCGAGAGCACTATGGCGGCCCACGGAGGGAAATATCTGATGGTTTTTCTGTCGATCGTGTCGGTGTTGTACCCCGGTGGAGATTGTATGCCCGATGGAGCACCCCATGCAGCTTGCTCGTCACTCACACCGAATCATCCTGGTACCACCCCTCAAACAGGACCGAGTCCCTTCACCATATCTAGTGGAGGCAGTACGTACATGCCAGGTGTTCCTATGGCAGGTGAGTGAATCCAAAATACATAATATTTCAATATCGTGATACAGCCCCACCCAAGCCCAGAATTATGGTAAAACGCGGATAATATGGAATTAATTTAAGTCGAGAAACAAATCACAAAGTCACACTCATCGTTAAACAAAGCTCTTTTGTTTTAACGCAGATAACGTTAAACATCTCCTGAAATCTTGACAAATTTTTATTACGCGCGTAATAACCCGCGTTATGAAATTACGGAAATAGTCAGGATTAGGCCAAGTTTCTAAATCCTATTAGTATTAATATCTCCGAGTCGCAGTATTCGAAAGATACGAACACAGATTAACAGATTGACAAGAATTCTTCAGTTGACAGTCATTTTGTTGGCCGCTACAATGAAATGACTCGAAGAAGTCACTGAAAAACAAAAACGAAATATTGTCCCTCGTAGATTCATGATCTGGGAAGGATTTCTATGCACTGACAACGCTTGACACCCATTGCACAAAACCCTATGGGACTGAACTGGAGAAGTGTTTTCCATTTTTTTAGTAAAAAGTTTCCTGATGATGACTAGAGCATGCTATAGTGTAAACTTTGAGACCCTAATAATGCGAAAAGTGTCCACGAAAATGCGGAAGTATGCCTACGAACGATTCTTACAGGGTGTTCCCGCTAACCTATCCTCATGGCGGAAGAGGGGGGGGGGGGGGGGGGGGGGGCGTAGGTGTGGGGGAAGGCGCAAGTTAAACGCAATGTTAACTGTCAAACTGTACATGGGAAGCCATATTGAAAATGGCTTACTTCAAGGGCCTGTTTGTTTCGGACGAATCCTGCGGATCCGGATCCCATTTTAGCGTACCCTGCATAGGAGAAGGATCCCAAAATATCGGATCCTTTGCGTGAAACAAACAGGCCATAAATTCCCGTGTAGTATGGAAATCTTTGTTTTCCGAAAAAAATATGCACCCGGACTGTTTTTTCATCTTACTGATAAAAACGATAAGGGGTCCATCTGTAAAATAAATTTTATATAACGCAGATACCCCTATGTAGTATATACAAACCAATTAAATAAATTACCTTACAAACATCTGAGCATTCGACAGCAAATGAAACATGTTACGTAATGGCAATCAACATGTGGCAGAAGTCTTAATTTCTTGAACAAAGCCAATCCAAGCATCAATAATTGACGCATCATCTTATTCATGGCACTGTGTTTCTTCTTATTATGTAATAAATAAATAATATTATTTAAAAAAATGTAGGCCTATACATGCCTCCGTATAGACTGCGCGGTTGCAGCAATTACATAAAATAAATTTTTGACACGATGTGAAACGTCACAATGCATAAATCTCATTTGTGTTTACTTTTCAAGACTGGGCCAACAGTCTACCATTGTGCATCCGTTTGGCATGATTTAGGCGGTAAATACTTTTCACTTTTCCTTTCCTGACGAACTTAGCAAACGGTTATGTAAATTTTAGAGAGAGTAAGGCTTGCGGTTACACCATGTTTCATAAATCTCTTTTAGAAAGATGTGTGGTCCTGCACTCTTTCTCCTGAGGACGACTAGAGCACACTAGTCGAAACGTCGAGAATCCACTCTCATCGGTCCTTTTCAGGACCACACATCTTTCCTTTCTAAAAGAGATTTATGATACATGGTGTTACCGCAAACCTTACTCTCTCTAGTGTCTCCACCATGCAAAACTTCAAACCTTACTTATGTAAATTTTGTCAGCGCATGCACTGCTGAGGCAGAATTAACGTGCAGACCGTTGGGTTGTGGTTGCGCTCTGCAAATAATTCGCCGTGTCAATGTAGTAACAATACCGTAATGTCTACTAAGTACAAGGCACTGTAACGTTTCCGTTCATGAACCCATGCCAGCTGTCATTCCGGCCAGAAATATCAATATTTGATATTTTGCTGAACAAAATATTGTGTCAGTCGGTGTATAGACGTAGACTGTCACACAGCTATGAATGTAGGCACGATTTGTGCTTATGCCTATAGCCGACATTTATGAGGGAGAATAACAAGAATAATTGTCATTATGAGGGACAACTCGATTCTAAACGAGTGGACGATCGACGAAAGGTTCATTTGCAAAAACAGATACATAATTTCACTTTTTTTTTTCTTTTTTTCTTTTTTTTTTTTATAAATTAACACTTCTGTTTTTCACTCTTTTGCATTTAGGGAGCACACATGTAAAACTTCCTCCGCTGTATTAAAATGATTACAATTATATACAATAGTTAGCATCTGAACACAATTATTCTCTTAAAATGGCTTTTGAAAGAGAGTTGGGGTTATTTCACTCTTTTGGAGTGGTTTTCACTCTTGGCCAGAGTGTAAAATCACTCCAAACGATGCAAACTTCACTCTAAAAGAGTGGAAGACAACTCGATAAAGAGTTGTCCCTCATATGGCTCTTCAAAGAGTGGCTTTTCAATCTTTTGCATTTAGAGAGTGGGAAATAATTGCCGGGAAGTGTCAGTTTTGTATAATTTCCTAGCAGCAGCAAATTACGGCTGATCGTATGCAGTTACTTGTATCATAGAGTAAGGCTTGTATCTGCTCAGAAACGTTTGCGTCATTAGGAAGAAATAATGACAGAAGATATAACTATTGGCATTAAGATGGCGCCATGAAAACATTGCTCCTCTAACACATTAAGGTCATAGGTTAATACCTGTAGGTCATAGGTCAATGTATTATGATACCGAATTGAATTGTATGAAGTGTAACATAATACCAACATATTTCGAGTCTGTATACTAGGGTCGTTAATTCTTATTAAAGGCATTGCATACGTTTGGTAATGACTCTGAAAATTTATGGCAATAAAAACTTACTTGGTGAGAAGTACAGCTGCTTTGGATAGTATAATGCATATTGAGAAACGTTCAATTCGAAGTACCGCGGTTATGGAAAAATATGTCACTTTTTATCTCCAAAAATTGTGAATCTGAGAAGCGTTATGGCCGTAACGCTTCTCAGCTATTGACTTACTGTTCTCTGGCATGAAATAACCGCTCGAGTTTGTCGCCAAAATCTCAAAAACGCTACCACCTTTTGAATTGAAACTTTCACAGGTTAGTTTTATGGTATATAATTTATATTCAATTATATTGGTTTGAAACAAACAGTAGGCTCAAATTACTAAACGTATGCAATCCCTTTAACCAACAAAAATGTTGGTTTGTAAAGGGAAATTTGTATAGGTGACTTCACACATCATAATGGCAAGAATTTAAGGAGTGGCCCTTGAAGAAAAACGAACATTTGTTATTGTGCCATTATGAGCCTTCAAATGGCGGATACATGCTAAGCCTATAGGTACATTCACTTTCAAACACCTCAAAAAAACACATTTTTTCCTTAAAAACATAATGAATCAATCAGAATCCGAGCCTGAACAGTTTCTATACCTCCCCACCGTGTGGTGTATTTACATTATGACTCAACCTGTTCCAACCTGTTGCTGAGTAGCAGCGCATATGATGTACAACAATGTTTTTGTGTTTGTATGCATGTGCATATTTTTCTTTTCAGCATGATATTTTTCCAGCATAATAATGGGTTATAATGGAAATAAGCTGTATACCCTCGAGGCTATACTCACAAAATAAAATGCATGCAACAAACAAGAATCGAAAGGGGCATGAGCGTGAAAAAAGGGTCAATATCATGGCATAAAAGAAGCTGTAAAAACCTCGTCAAACTGTAGGACTACATTCTGCAGCTTTCCCTCATATTGCATCAACTCTGGGAAGTAAAACGAGGAAATAAGAATCAAACACTATATAGGCACTACTGGTAGTTTTGGAGGATTCAGGATATAATGTCATTTTCAAGTGAGGTAGGGCCATTGAAGGATTCTGTAGGATTCAGGATTCAGGTACCTCTCATTTTGAGTATAAGTGAGATCACTGATGGAGGACTGTGGAGGATTCAGGATGAACGCAGTTGTTAAAGTGTGACCATTGGAGGATTGTGGAGGATTCAGGATGGTACACAGTAAAATGCCCCCAGGGGGTTAGGGTTAGCTAATTATGCTTCAAAATTATTATCTCATATTGAGAAAAAAAATTAAGTGTCACGAACTGTTTGGAAGAACATTTCCATTCACCTAAAAATCCATTTGGATTATAGTTGTCATGAATGGCAGTAACAGACCACCTCTGTCAAATTGCCAATACCCCTTCTGCCATTTTGTTTGTGGCTTGCGCTGGATAATTAAAGTCACTCACATGTCATTTGATAGAGATATTGATTTGTCAAAATGACCTTTCCCATCATGAGTGATATACATGTACACACAAGCGGAGACCAAGCAGACCGCCATTGTGCAAATCATAATAAGGAAAAGATGTCTCGATTTTGACGTCTGGATTAGGGGGGCCTATAAGCAGATATAACAGAAGTATTTGGCGCACAAACAAATAGTTATGTAACGAGGTTTATAAAAGGTATATAACTATACATGATTGGTAAAGGCTACAGAACAACACTCACACTTTGTCTGATCCAACATGTATACATGAAATAATAAAGACGTGAAAATTTGAGCTCAATCGGACATCTGAGTCACGAGAAAGTAGCGAAAACCCGACTCAATATTTCTTATAAACCATTAAGAATGATTTTGATCTTACCCCGAGATCGATTCCTGGATAAATACACCTTTTCAGGCGGAAATATTTTAATGGTATATGTTTCTACCACCACCATTTTCATGCCCTGAAAGTTATGCGTAAATCTGTGAACATTTCTGTTTGGGTATGAAAGCAAAGAATCACAAGAATAATTCTCCCTTTTGTACAATATCCTTCCAAACACCACATCATAATTCACAGACGTACATATGTTTTAATCGAATAGGCCTACTATGTAATGCTATTCATCTGGTTGAGGTGAAACACATTGCATGCAAAAAATTCAACAGCTTGCCTTTCCAATTTTGTTTTTTTATATATTTTTTCATGAAATTTAGTAACGAGGCATAATTTAAATAATTGAATTGAATTTTCTTCTTTATGCGCATCACCCAATATAAAAATAACAGCAGAATCGTTGATTTTTTTCCAGTTCGAGTTGATAATGAATGTCTCTATTCAGTTTGATATCTTTGTATAAATGTCAACCTTTCAACGAAGGTGTACATCAGGCTCTCCTAAATCAAAACATTTTATAAATTTCAGGTAATTATTTTGGGTGATGAGCAGTTTGCAGCAGTTTTTACTTGTATTTTGAATCCAAGATTTGTAAGTGAACATTGTTCGTCATATTAGATTTGAATCACGATTGCAATTTGCATCTACGATATGAAAACAAAATCAGTGACTAAAGGTACTACTTGGGTAGCATACCGAAACAGATATCTTCACAGATTTACCTATAACTTACAGGGTATAAAGATGATGATCGTAGTTTACATTGGTCTTCCTGATATGCTGTATTTATCCGGAAAACCAATAAAGAAAATTACCAAAACAATTTTGATCTTTAAAAGATACAAAATAACGGTGAAAAGATTTTGAAAATACCGTGGGCGTTTTTCACTGTTTTCTCAAAAAGTGAACACCGTATGAGAATGAAACATTCACAGATGACTGTTACTGTATCTGTCTTGATATTTTTGACCATGAATCGGCATTTCTTTGACAAAAACCAAAGTATGATATTACCTTGAAGGCGTCATAGATACAAGCGTGTTGATATGAGTAAGGAATCTGACACACAAAGCGTATATCTAATTATAAGCTGTTAGAATGACACCCGTATATCGCGCACGGGTGTGGATTATAGTGTGAAACACAATATTTCATTTTCTTGAAGATAATCATTGATTGGTTTATTTTCATCTCGATTATTTTGCTTGGGACTGCGGTCAAGGATTGAAATAATGAAGTATAGTGTGTGGTACGGTATTGCGCCTGCTATATACGTTGCTCTCATTTCAAACGAAACTGATATGTATGATAAAAAATTAATCCATGCTCGATGTATTTACAGTGGTATACTGTAAGGAATAAGGAATATAAAAATGATTAATGTTATAATAATTGTCAGTTAAAGACGTGGGAACGTCTAATGTTTAAAGGTACAATACAGGATTGGTAACATACCCAAACAGACATGTTCACAGATTTACGTATAACTTTCAGGATATGAAGATGGTGCTGGTAGAATGGTAGAAACATACCGCTAAATATTTCCGCCTGAAAATGACTTGTATTTTTTTTTTAGAAAGTAGTAAAACAAAGACCGAAAACAGTTTTTATCTCGGGGTAAGATCAAAACCATTCTGTTTTTGTTTTATAAGACACATTTAGTTTGATTTTTGCTGTTTTCTGTTGACTCAGATGTCCGATTGAACTCAAATTTTCACAGGTTTATTATTTCATGTACATACATGTATTGGATCCGACAAAGTGTGAGTGCTGTTCTGTGACCTTTACCAATCATGTACCATAAATACTAGGCCGATATTGCCACTTTTGCCAGATTGATTCCGTTTAACTCCATGTTGCAAATTGTATATACGAGTGTGACTCAAAATAAAAATTTTAATTAATAATGTATGGCGGTTGCTCTTACAGTTGCATTTAGGTTTACTCTGTTGTTGTTTTTAAATACTGGAAGAAAACATGTAAGCCAACATGCATGAAGATATGCAAATTTCGTTAAAATTAGTGTTCATTAACGTTATCGATAAAACAACGAACAACGATTGTTATGTTGCTAAATCGTCAATGTGGGAACCTTGATATTATCGATTACTATATACTTGAAACCATCTGGTGTGATTTTACAAATCAAATACAGCTTTTTGCAGCCTGACAGCCCTTCAGGGGGAAGTATTTAACATAAAATATCAATTCTAGCATAAACTTCAATGTTCAAGGTAATACCCTATACTAGATGGTATAAAGATGGTGATGGTAGAAATATACCGTTCAAATTCTTCTGCCTGAATTGCTGTATTTATCCAGAAAAGAGGAAAACCAATGACCAAAAACAATCTTTTCAAGATCAAAAATAACGGCGACAAGATTAAACAAAATATACCGTGGTCGTTTTTCACTGTTTTCTCCAAAAGTGGGCACCGTATAGGACTGAAAATTTCACAGATGACTGTTGCTGTATCGTCCTTGATATTTCTGCCCATGATTCTGCATTTCTTTGACAAAAAACCAAAATATGATATTATCTTTAAGTTCCAAGATCTAAAATAAACAACAATGTTTTCAGTCTTTACCAGTTCTGTATAATTATTGTGATAGCTTTTTCATCATATTTGGCCATAGTCTATGAATTTCAACATGTCTTTCAAACCATACCTAACAAGCCTTTTGTTGCAATGTTTTGTTTGACTGTGTCTTGCTATATAAGGGAAGCACGGTTGTGTAGCCAGCAGTCATGCGTGAGATATTATACTCCCTCGAACTACCTAGCCTAAAATCAACAAATTTGTACAAATTCGTTACAGGCATCACCCAAGAAATTATGTTTAAAAAAAAAACACCCTCTTTTATGTAGCCTATGAGTCATAATTTTAGCATTTACCTTCCAAATTTAGACCTCTTCCTTTGACAAAAAAATGTTTTACGCGCGAGAGCCACTCCCAAAGCACCACTTTGCGTAACTATGACGTCACTTTGAGCTAGACGTCCATGTTGCGCAGACCCCATTGTTTACAACAATAAATACCGCCATGGAAAAATGCAGCAAAACATAACTTTTTGTTTCATTTTCGTTTGCTTTGGGGCTATAGAGGTTGTCCAAAAAAAATCTGAAATACAGCAAAAACAAAGTAATAATGTTTTGGAAGTTTAGATTAATCTATAAAAGTGCCAGTGTTAATTGTACATACATTGCGATACAATCTATACTAATGTAAAATACCCAGGTATACGTACGAAAGAAATCAATACGGTGACTGAAGCATCGAATAATATCATTGAAATCAATACTCGAAAACACATAGAATGGATTATGCCGGGCTACAATAGTACAATGCAGAGAATTAAAGGTACTATCATACTTTGGTAGCATACCGAAACAGAAATCTCCACAGATTCACCTATAACTTACAGGGTACGAATATGGTGGTGGTAAAAACATACCGTTAAAATTGTTCCGCCTGAAATGGTGTATTTATCCGGAAATTAGTAAAACAACGACCGAAAATCGTTTTGATCTTTTAAAAGATCAAAAATACAAGAGAAAACACTTAAGAAATACTGTGGCCGTTTTTCGCCGTTTTCTCAAAAAGTGGGCACCGTATGGGACTGAAATTTTCACAGATGACTATTACTGTATCTTTCTTGATATTGCCCACGAATCTGTATTTCTTTGATAAAAACCAAAGTGTGATATGATACTACCTTTAACCATTAAATAATTATTATCCTGTAACTTTCGTTATACCATGGAGCTTTTTGTATAGCTCCATGGATACATGTACATGTACAGTACCAGATTTCACGTCTTGGTGGCCAGCCATGCGTGGAGTTGCCACGGTTGCCACCGTACTGCTTATGTATTCCAGAGGGTTTACCATTATAACAGCTAGCCTAGCTTTTTTTGCTCATTCTCTAATGATGTTTGCCAAACCGTGGCCATGTATACAGTAAATCAACACTTTTTACGTCATTGAACAATGCGTCCGCCATTAAGTGTATTTTTCTTCTGAGTGAGTAAATACAATTATAAGCAGGGACAGGAGCGGCTTATTTAAAGGTATAAGACATGAGCAGCACTCATTGTCCGGTCCATCATGATTGTGCATGAAATAATAAATGTGAAAATTTGAGCTCAATCGGACATTGGGTCACGAGAAAACAGCGAAAAACTGACTCATTTTTTTCTTATAAAACATACAGAATGGTTTTGATCTTAATTACCCAGAGATCAAAACTGTTTTCGGTCTTTGTTTTACTAATTTTTGGATAAATACACCATTTCGGGCGGAAATATTTCAACCATATGTTTCTACCAGCACCCGATCTTCATACCCTGAAAGTATGATACGTAAATCATTTCGGTTTGGGTATGCTACAATCATGTACTGTACTTTAATTGCTAACTAATCGGGATGTTGCAGTTCGGTCGCCAGCATGATACGCCATTGGGCGTTTCAGATTAGTGGGCCCATCAGGGCACTGTGCGACCGTCTTTATTTTTTTTACATTGTAAATAAATCAGACGCTCAGTCAATGGTCGACATACACCGTTCATCATGAGAACCATTTACCATTAAAAATTGAACTACTGAAACATGTTGGCATGTAGTATTTTGTTATAGGTAGGCCTATCCCATGCATCATGCACGCGGTGTTAATTGTAATCACCATTATTTTGCATCTTTTAATTACATTGTGACTATTGGAAACATATTATTTTCGAGATTTTATTCAGAAAACCTGGGAACTAGTCGAACACTGTAGAATAACTTTATACCATTTGCAAAATGATAGGCAGCGTCCACTCGGCGCGCATTAATTAATTTTACCAATGATCTAGGCTGTACCAGCGTGCACAAGTTTCTGAAATCTCAAGTTGAAGGCCTTGTCCCAATTCTCTGGCTGCGACCGCACTGGCAAATTAATAACACACAAGTCTATGGAAATGGCTGCAGTCACTGGCTAGTGGCTGCCACATGCACATGCGTAATTTGCAGCCGCAGCCTAATATTATTACATAGTGGTTTGTACGGAGGTCTAGAAGTGTCATCCAACTTGTTGAGACCCCGAGATTGTCTCGTGATGACGACATAATGAAAGCGGACATGATCATGTCGACATCTTGATTTTAGGAAGTCGTCATCCCCTGATAAACTTTCTCAGGATGTTGACATCCTGCCCGAGACATGTCGTCTTTATTTCCCGAGATAATTTTGTCTCAGGATCTCAACAAGTGGGATGGCACCTCTAGAGCTCCGTAGGTTTGGGTCTAAGGAAGTAATTATTCATAGTTGATACGCTGATGCATTGCTTCCGATTTCTGTCATTAATAATGATTGTTTTTTGTTTCAAACTCTCTATAACAGTGACCGTGACTAGTACCCAACAGTTCCGAGGGATTTTTATACAGGTTCGCAAGGTAGATGGCAGTCTGACACCGCAAGGATCCTGGCTAAAGCCTCAAGATGTGTTCAACTTCGAAAGAATGACATGTTCAGCTGTACATGATTCCATTACTCACGTGCATAACAACGATAAATCCATGCCAGTATCATTTATATGGCTTCCACCTATTGCATCTGTAGGAGACGTCAAGATTGTGTAAGTAGGCCTTATTAAAATACTGGATTATTTTTAGCTGAGCAGTGACTGTTTCTTCGGGGATTGTGGGTTAACGGGTCCTAAAACTATAAAGGAAAGGAAACTACTATTTGAAAAGTAACTTACCTACATATACTTTGTTGGTCTCCTCCTCTATATTACCAAGCTTAAATTTTTGGAAAGAGGGCAGGGCTTTGATTTTTGAGGGAAATTATGGGGTAAAAACGGTAACCAAGATTGTAACATTTCACCGCCGCACGGACGGCCGCAGACGAGAATAGTCTGGTTTCCACTCTGACATTTTGAGGACTCTTGGTCTGTTGGGTCTGGGCACTAGACTAACCAGACCAGACAAATGGCCTCACGCGATCAGACGGTCTGTTTTAAAGTTTACAAGAAGTGCGTAAGAAAATTGAATTTTAACCCTGAAATGTTTTACAAATTTCTTCAATGTAGGCTTTTAAGGACCCAGGAACATTTGCTGAAAGTCAAAAGTATCATTTTTGAGGAGTAGAAGTTAGTTCAGAGCCAAAAAAATCAATGTGTTTTGGGATCCCGTTAACCCACAATCGCCGTTTCTTCTAAGTTCTAACTCCAAAAAAGGCATGGCAATGCCACTGGTGACGACCATCACTTACAAGTGCACAACTCTATGGAAATAGTAACTTTATTTTTAGACGGTAGGCCTATTTTGAGATACCGGTAAATGGCTGCCGCTGCATTCCAAGTGTATCAAAACTCCAGTCTTCACCCTGCAAAACTCACTTTTCAGATTAGTTGCGATGATAGTAACCCTAGGTCTGACATGGGGATAGCTGCAGTAACTGTAGCCCAATATTACTCCTGACGTTGTTGTCGTATATAGGGCTACAGGAAGATATATATGGAAATCATCTGTTGAGAATTCCCCACCCCTAAAATGACTGTTATTTAGCGATCTGTGGCATAATGACTCACCCTGGTGTTCCTGATGTCGTGAAGAAGCATTCAGAAGAAACAAAATTCAATTATCATTTCGGATTTCAACAAAACGAGCAATTTTCGGCCCAAATCTCAGTACATACAAAAATGACTTGGATTCTGAGACAAATTGCCCATAGTGCTTTGCGAAATAATATAAGGAAATACATAAGAATTTAACTCTACCCCAGTACCCTGTCCAGTCTACATTTGATTTACGTGCAATGGAGCGAACGGCACCAGTCTACTCCACTGATTTACACGTGCAGAAATCCATCTCGAGAAAGCTTTAATGGACAAACAGCCCATTAGACAGACAAACAAACATGACAGACACAATGAAGCATCGCACAACTGCATTCAGTTACCCTGGTACTTGTATAGTTGCGATGATCGTAACCCTTGGTCAGACCTAGGGTTACAATCATCGCAACTAGTACTTGTAGTGCTCCAGCAGTGGATTTCTCGAAACTTTACGCCATGGCGCAAGTTACGCCAAGTTTCGTGAAATTGGCTTCTGTGCGCGACAACAGTTTGTATGCCCTAGTGTTCACTCTGTTGGTGCTGTGATGTTTGTTAAATTGAATAAGCACCAAATGATAAACTGAACATGGTACTGTTATAGTCATGTAGTAAAATGAAAATCTCTATAATTATGTGTTAAATATTGTGTTCTTCTCTTCACTTCAGAATGACCGTAGTACAGAGCACCTCCATCTATTGGGTTGGCATTGAATCCAACATTCTATCGACGGGTAAGTCTAGAAATAGTGTAACATCCTGTGAAAAGGACCAACATGTTTCCTGTCCCCAATAGTTTAAAATTTTCCATCCTTATTTCTCTGTTTAATAGACCGATCCGACGGCACAACATACCGTCTGCCATTACTGCGGTGTCCCCGACTGCCTTTTGTGGCCCCTGAGTGGCAGCAAAAGAACTTCCGCTCCGCCGCACTCTATACTGCAGGGTGTATGTCCCCTGATACACTGCAGGGCCAATTACATGAATCACAAGTCGGATTCATGTATTACACACAAAAGGCGGGAGGGGACACCGCAGTAATGGCGGATGGTATTTTGTGCCGTCGGATAGGCGTATACAACTAGAAGTAACTGTTGAAGTCAAGCTCTATTGTTTTTTTTGGGTACACACAATTTTAATTGTGTAAACAATTCTCGAAGTGTTCCCCAACACTTCCTGTATTGAATATGGTAAAGGCCAGGAATTGTGAAAACCAAGACGCGACTGCGGGCGCGTTAACACCACTCCAACATGGACCAGCAGAATGGTTTAAGATCTGACCACACAGAATTGTACATTTTCCTTTTTTTAGTCGGAACTTTCAATCTTGAACTTTCATGTGGATGGCATTGTCCCTTAGCAGTCCTTATTATAATACGTGTAAACTACCACAGAAGCGATTCCTCGTTTCATATTCCTGCTGACGTTTGCTAGGTAATATGAGTCCGTGTCCCAATTCTCTGGCTGCGGCTGCAAATTACACACCTATGGCTGCCACTAGCCAGTGACTGCAGCCATTTCCATAGACTTGTGTGCTATTTGCAGTCGCAGCCAGAGAATTGGGACACAGCCTAAATGTGTCTATAAACCTACTGTTGATCCAAGGCATGATGACATATACTGGTAAAATTAAAAAAGAAGACACTGAGACACACCCAGTCACAAATCCTACACAGTAGGCCTACATGCCAATTCAACATGTTTGTTTTATAGTCACGATAATGCACTAACGTATTGGTAGATTGATGTTGAGGCATTACTATAAGTTGTTTTTTAGCTAGCTAATTAAGCCCTGAAGTATAAACTGTTCTCTGTATGCAGTCCTCATTGTCCTGTGTAGCTTGGCAAAATATTCTGTAGTCCCAGGGGGCCTGCATTACAATGAAATAGGAACAGCTAGTACTGGTAGTGCAGAATTTGAACAGTTATCCATCACAATGCCTTTATCAAGTCCCCATGCATGTCCGGGATATTAACAGGTGTATAGGTGCAGTTAGTTCTTTCATTGGAATGTTTACAGCATTCATTGAACAACAATCACTCCCCGATTCTAGCATTTGAGCTATGTAGCCTTTCTAACCCTTTGGGATGTTGACTATGTGAACAATTGAATCATACTTTCAGGCACTACTTATGTAGCCAGTCAAGTGTATCAATATTAAATTGAAGGTTCTAAACTAAATCATGTACGTCATGTCCATATTATTGTGCAAATAAAAGCAAATCTGAGACTGAATGCATTGGAACAGAATCACTGAAATTATATCGCTAACCCTTGAGGCATAACTGTATTTAATTTACAAAATAAGGCACACCATTAACTTTCCCATTGTAATATTTGGGTACAAAATGACATGGTAATGTGTATTGCATATATGGAATATTACATGTACAATCAGCGCAGTGCATTTCTGATGTGTGTGCGTATGGCGCGACAGGTGTTTGACACCTGTTATGCAAGCTTGTCGCTATGGCAACAAGCAGTGTTTTTGCGCTACATGCATAATGAGTTCAATTTGTCAAGGAACTAAATATTTACAGAAAGTCTCAACTTGGTCGGCTATTTGTGAAATTAGTTTTGTTTGTGTTCGCTTTGTTATGTCCTGTAGTATCTTTGGAGGTTTGGATACATAACATGTATAGGGGTGAAGCTAATATTTTTTATACATGCCCTGTGTTCAAAGGTAATATCATACTTTGGTTTTTGTCAAATAAATACAGATTCATGGGCAAAAATATCACTGAAGATACAGTAACAGTCATCTGTGAAAATTTCTGTCCCATAGGTTGCCCACTTTTTGATTTGAGAAAATAGTGGAAAAAATGGCCAGGGTATTTCTGAAATCTTTTCTCTTTTATTTTGGATCTCTAAAAGATCAAAAATAATTTTGGTCACTGGTTTGACTCTTTTCTGGATAAATAAATAGCATTTCAGGCAGAAATATTTTAACGGTATGTTTCTACCATCAACATCTTTATACCCTGTAAGTTATAGGTAAATCATTTCTGTTTTGGTATTTTTGCTACAAAAGTATGATAGTACCTTTAATAGCACTCCAGACAATTTAGATGAGATTGAGTGAAGCCCTATTTTGTTGCGGTGCTTTTAACCTGTTTGTCAATGTTTGTCAATATCGTGTTGACTGTTAAGAGTCTTTGTTACTTTCTTATATGTGCATGTAGCTGTAGTCATCAATCCCTGTGCCCCTTCCCCTTGTGGTGTTGGTACCTGTAGTCAGTCTGGGAATGCAGGATACACTTGTCAGTGTCCAGCTTCACACACAGGAAGCAATTGTCAAACCCAAATTGGTAAGTCACATCTCATAGAGTTGCTATAACTTCGTTGCTAACTTCACTGCTAGAGTTCGGTTGGGAAAGCATCTTAAGATAAAATTCACCGAGCGTTAATTCTCACGCTACGTTCACGACTGCTATCTGCATAATCAGTGTGTTCAGAGGTCACGGAAACCATTTCGTTCATATGGCAATTCACAGTTAGTAACGCTGCTAAAAGTATCAGATTTCACTGTTAAGTCGGAGGAAGCTATTAAGTTAACAGCACAAATTTCTGCTGTTAAATTTCGGACTTAGCAGCGACGTTACCAGCTAAGTTGACAGTGAAGTTGGCTAAAATTGTGTTCCAACGTCCACACATTTTCACTGCTAAAGCAGCGAAGTTAGCAGCTCATGTGAACAATACCCTTTGTTGTGGTAATTGTAAGTTGTAACCCTAGCAAATGTCTGTTCGTCTATTGTGTTGAGTGTACATGTACTTGTAGTCTTTGTTCTAACCTTTTCATGTGCATGTAGTTGTAGACACCAATCCCTGTGCCCCTTCCCCTTGTGGTGTTGGTACCTGTAGTCAGTCTGGGAATGCAGGGTATACTTGTCAGTGTCCAGCTTCACACACAGGAAGCAATTGTCAAACCCAAATTGGTAAGTCCCATGTCTCATAGGGTATGCTCAGATGAGGGGTTGGCTTCGGGACTGGGTTGCGGTTAATTGATGTTCACAGCAGGGGTTCCAGTAATTCAGTACCAGTGGTGCGTTCCGCTTGCGCGAACATACGCGAACATGTTCGCGCCGTTTGCGTTACGCTTGGATTTTGTAGTGGAACGCACACGCAACAAATGGCGAACATGTGTTGCGTACTGCGTCCATCTTTCATTCAAAGTAGTTAGCCAACTTCAGCAAACACCTCCTCTACACCGTTTGCTATGTTAGGCGAACGTTGTGTCTGTGTTTGGCGAACAGCGCGTTCCGGTTTGAAAACGGTGGCGCACATTGTGCGCCGTGCACGTAGTTAGCTGGAGTGGAACGCACCCCTGACCACAAACTCTAAAATCACCTTACGTTCATGCGATACAGGGGGTATTCAGACACAGTACTAAAAGTGGTCTATCTTCGGTTTAAACTGAAAAGGGTCTACCTACTTGTGTCTGAATGGTTCATGATAGACTCTTTTTGGTGCTAAAAACAGTCTATCTAGACTGCCACGGAGGGACGGTCTAGGCTACATGTATGTAGACAAATGTGCCGTAAGAAATCTGAACGGTCTATCTCAACCACATCCGGTTTAGAGTGACCTTGAGCGGGTGTATAACCTGCAAGGTCACTTCCCATTCCCACATGTTCCACAGGCTTGTCAGTGTCTGTGCGATCGGGGCTAGCTAGGTCAATTGTGTCCAAACGATAAAAATAGGCGGTGTTAAATCATAAAAGATCCCCCACAGGTCATGGGTTGTGGGAGTAGTCCAACAAATTTTCAAGGCTAACCCTATTCGGGGTTATAGTCCCGAAATTAGTCCTGAAGTGCTAAAAAATTGTGTCCCAGCGGCGACTTTTGTCAGTGGGACTAATCCCGTTGGGGGTACTGTAGTCCTGAAGCCAGCCCCTTGTATGACCCATAGAGGTACAAGTTGGCCTACAACGCTTCAACTCACGTCTTCAATGGAAGACAGAATGGAAGGACACATTGAATTCCCGGACCCAGCTCAGTCCGATTTGATAGCCTAAATGTTTTCTTTTGTTTGTTTGATGCAGTCAGCCCATGTGCAAGCAATCCTTGTAGTGCTGGGAATTCATGCATCGTATCTGGATTAGGTTACATTTGTCAGCCCAGTAAGTAAGAATTGATAGGATTCCCCTTTAAATATTTTAAACTCTTCCAAAATAAGCCAGTTGTCATCCAACCTAAATTGCTGTTAAAAATATTCTGCTATCTTTCAAAATATTTTATTTCTAAAACCACTCAAATGGAATTTACAGAAACCTGTGGTGACATTTGTTGTCAAAATATCCTCACGCAGTCATCAGTCACATTTTACCCATAATTGATTTCATTCTTGACAGGAATTCCCGGACCCAGCTCAGTCCGATTTGATAAATGTTTTCTCTTGTTTGTTTGATGCAGTCAACCCATGTTCAAGCAATCCTTGTAACGCTGGGAGTTTATGCGTCGTATCGGGATCAAGTTACAGTTGTCAAACCAGTAAGTAAGAACTCTCCTTCAGATGATCAAAGCGTTTTCTTAAACTCTAATCAGTTTTAAAGATTCTGTTGCTTGCATTGCACTTTCCAGCTGCATGTAGTTATAGCTATGTTTGTTGTGTTGAACTTGTTGAACTTACAAACTAGTAGGCCTACATACATGTAAGTAAGAATTCTCCTTTAAACTCTTCCAAAATAAGCCAGATGTCATCCAATCTAATTTTCTGTTAAAAATATACTGTGATCTTTCAAATATTTTGTTTCTAAAACCACTGAAATGGAATTCACTGAAACCTGAAGTGACATTTATTGTCAAAACCTCCTCATGTTTACATGTGTAATCATCAGTCGCATTTTACCCATAACTTCATTCTTGACAGGAATTCCCGGACCCAGCTCAGTCTGATTTGATAAATGTTTTCTCTTGTTTGTTTGATGCAGTCAACCCATGTTCAAGCAATCCTTGTAACGCTGGGAGTTTATGCGTCGTATCGGGATCAAGTTACAGTTGTCAAACCAGTAAGTAAGAACTCTCCTTCAGATGATCAAAGCGTTTTCTTTGCAATGTCGTACTCTAAACATGTAGTTATAGCTATGTTTGTTGTGTTGAACTTGTTGAACTTACAAACCAGTAGGTAAGAAAGAATTCTCTTCCAAAATAAGCCAGTTGTCCTCCAACCTAAATTGTGAGCTTTCAAATATTTTGTTTCCAAAACCACTGAAATGGAATGCATTGAAACCTGAGATGAAATTATGCCAAGAACCATAACGAAAATGTCCCACTTTCTTTCTGCTGTTGTTTTTGTTTATTTTTGCTTTGTTTTCATTCTGTAATTTCTTTGCTGAAGTTTTGGTTGCTATGTGTGTTTGTGCCTGTTACCATGGATACCTGTTATGATTTGCTTGTAGGCTCTCCTTGTGATGGTGTTAACTGCAATGGTGGAACATGTTTTGTATCAAGCAGCAGTAACACATACTTTTGTGACTGTCCAGATGGTCTGACAGGGCTAAACTGCCAGACTCCTAGTGAGTATTTAAGGGCAAAATCAAAACCTGTTTTCAACATTTGACAATGTGCTTTTTTAATTGCAATGTTTAAAAAATGATATCAAATTATCTTAAGACTTAAGGTACTCATGAAAAGTTGCCTTATATATTGATCAGACGCCGTGATCATGGAGGTAGGACACACCCATCAACAAAAGAATTTATGTCCGCCGCACTCCACATGTATACTGCAGGGTGTTCGTCCCCTAATCATGGGACGAACACCCTGCAATTATAGAGTGTGGCGGAGCGTAAATTCATTTGTTGCCGGACAAAAGGCAGGCGGGGACACTGCAGTAATGGCAGACAGTAGGCCCTATATCGTGCAGTCGGATCGGTCTATATTTTACAGTCACCAAACAGAACCTTTGATTTGCCCAACAGTTTTCCCCTAAACGTCAATTTATGATGCAAAATGTTTGATATGCCAATCTTCATTTTTTAAATCTCATCTTTTTTATATATTTTTGCCCTCTAAATCAGCATTTTCTACTTACACAAATAAATTGTATTGTTTGTATTGCACTATTCACATGCACGGTATCTAAATTATAATCACTCTAAATTTGGTTGCTATGCATTTTGTGCCTGTTACCATGGATACCTGTTATGATTTGCTTATAGCTTCTCCCTGTGCTGGTGTTGACTGCAATGGTGGAACGTGTTTTACAGGAGCAAACGGTAACTCATATGTTTGTAGTTGTCCAACTGGTCGGACAGGGACACACTGCGAAAGTGAGTATTTCAGGCAAAATAAAAACCTGTATTGAATATTTGAAACATGTGTTCATCTTTTTTACTGTTTCATGCATGTTACCATGGATACATGTTATGATTATGATTTACTTGTGTGGTGTCTCCTAGTGATTTTCTTAAAGAGGATGTTTCAACACTCAACAAACCTCGCTTTTATTTGTTAGAACTATAATCCTTAAATTGCTTGACATGGAGAACAAAAATATTTATGTCACACTGAACGCAGAAAGTTTTTTGATGATTTTTCTCTCAACATGCTCAACCCGCAAGCTCAGCAAAATTCATATTGTCTGAATTTCGTCAATGGGGGCAGCAGACAAATCTGTGTGATATCGTGACGTCAGAAATGGGAGCCTTTTCTTTAAAAGAAAAAAAGAACATCCTCTTTAAGTCAGAGAAATGATACAGATTCTCTCAGCTCAAGTGAATTTTGAATGAAAACTCCAACATTTGTAAATGGCTTGATAAATGTGCTATGATTTAAATATGAGAATGTGGTAGAATGAAGGATTTGATTATGCAGTGGTTCCGTGTAATACTCCATCACAGTGTAACCATGGAGCAAGGAACATCCATGGTGTAACTTAGCAATGGCAATCTGTACTTGCAGTCATCAAGACCATTGTTTAATTTCATGGAATCTGTAACGGCATTTTGTGCTTACGCGTACTGCTACGCGTGAAATCTATTTCATGGAATCCGTAAGCAAGAATTTTGGTTTGCGAAGAATTTCCAGGGTAACCGTGATTATTTTCTGCAAACGTGCTGTCATAATCATGCTTTCTGCAGGAAATCTAAGCATGCTTAGCATAGCGAGAAAGACAGCTCTCCCATGAAATACGCTAACCGTAACCAAAAAAAGTCTGTTATTGTAAGCGAAGAATTTTTGCTTACGGTAACGGATTCCTTGAAATTGGGCCCAAAAGTTGGCTTGACTCAAACATGCCAGACAATTTGGTTGAAATTGAGCAGGCGAGGTCCTACTTTGTTGCGAAGCTTGTAAGTTGTAACCTGTTTATCTTTCCTGTTGACTATTCAGAGATTTTGTTCTTCTCATGTGCATGTAGTTGTAGACACCAATCCCTGTGCCTCTTCCCCGTGTGGTGTTGGTACCTGTAGTCAGTCTGGGAATGCAGGATACACTTGTCAGTGTCCAGCTACACACACAGGAAGCAATTGTCAAACCCAAATTGGTAAGTCCCATGTCTCATAGAGGTACAGCAGGCCTTATAACTCACGTTTTTAATGCACAGCCTGTGTTTATTAGCACTCCCGACAATTTGGTTGAAATTGAGCGAGGTCCTACTTTACTTTGGGCATATGTAATTCTCACGAGTTGCTAACTTCGCTGTTAACTTTGCTGCTAAAATATCACAGCAGGAGTTTGGTTGGGAAAGCAACTTCAGCTAAAATTCACCGAGTGTTCACACGGAGACACGCTGCATTCACGACTGCTAACTGCACAATCAGTGTGTGCAGAGGTCACGAAAATTATTGCATTCATACGGCAATTCACAGTAAGCAACGCTGCTTAAGTATCAGATTTCACTGTTAAGTCGGAGGAAGCCAGCAAAAATTTATGCCGACATTAACTTTTGAACTCAGCAGTGACGTTACCAGCGAAGTTAGCAGCGAAGTTATTAGCTCGTGTGAACATACCCTTTGTTGTGGTAATTGTAACCCTAGCAAATGTCTGTTCGTCTATTGTGTTGAGTGTACATGTATACTTGTAGTTTTTGTTCTAACCTTCTCATTGTGCATGTAGTCACCAATCCCTGTGCCTCTTCCCCGTGTGGTGTTGGTACCTGTAGTCAGTCTGGGAATGCAGGATACACTTGTCAGTGTCCAGCTTCACACACAGGAAGCAATTGTCAAATCCAAATTGGTAAGTCCCATGTCTCATAGGGTACGCTCAGATGAGGGGTTGGCTTCGGGACTGGGTTGCGGTTAATTGATGTTCACTGCAGGGGTTTAAGTACCTGACCACAAACTCTAAAATCACCTTACGTTCATGCGATATCAGTAACTGCAGTAGTGGGGGCTACAGCAGGGCTAGAAGGGTTGGAAATGCATTACGTAATTCAGTCAAAGTAACTTAACACTTCTCAATTCCCATATGTTCCACATGCTTGTTGGTGTCTGTGGGATAGGGGCTAGGTCAGTTGTGCCCAAATGATAAAAGCATGTGGTGTTAAGTCATAAAATATCCCCCGCAGGGCATGGTATTGGGTTAGTCCCACAAAATTTCGAGGCAAACCCCATTCGGGTGTAGTCCCTAAGTTATAGTCCCGAAGTGCTGAAAAATTGTGTCCCAACGTCGACTTTTGAAAACAGTTCTTATTTATCACTTTTGTGCCTGTTACCATGGATACCTGTTATGATTTGCTTGTAGATTCTCCTTGTGTTGGTGTTAACTGCAATGGTGGAATGTGTTTTTCATCAAGCAGCGGTATCTCATATTTTTGTAATTGTCCAACTGGTCAGACCGGGACACACTGCGAATGTGAGTATTTCAGGCAAAATGAAAACCTGTGTTCAATATTTGATATTGGGCTTTTTTACTTGCAATGAAGTTTCCAAAGGGAAATCAAATTATCTTTAGACTTAAGGTAATGATGAAAAATTGCCGTATATTTTATTGTCACCAAACAGAACCATGAAAACATTTGATTTGCCCAACAATTTCCCCCAACCCTCCATTTATGTTGCAAAATGTATGATATGCCAACCAAATTGACAATAATCTTCATTTTTGAAATCTCATGTTTTTATAAATTTTTGCCCTTTAAATCAGCATTTTTTACTTACATGAATAAATTGCATTGTTTGTACTGCACTATTCAGATGCATGGTATCTAAAATATAATTGCTCTAAATTTGGTTGCTATGTGTTTTTGTGCCTGTTACCATGGAAACCTGTTATGATTTGCTTATAGCTTCTCCCTGTGCTGGTGTTAACTGCAATGGTGGAACGTGTTTTACATCAAGCGGCGGTAGCTCATATGTTTGTAGTTGTCCAACTGGTCAGACAGGACTACACTGCGAGACTAGTGAGTATTTCAGGCAAAATGAAAACCTGTGTTCATTATTTGATATTGTGCTCATCTTGACTACTCTTTTGTGTCTGTTACCATGGATACCTGCTGTGATTTTGATTTTGCTTGTATAGTGTTTCCTTGTCATGTTGTGAAAGGTCAGATTCTCTCATTTCACAACTTACAACTTCAATTTGCCAGTTACAGAATTGAAGACAGAATGAAAGTCTCTATTATTTATCATTGACTGTCAGCATCTGACCTGTGGTCTCGTACATCAGTCACATTTTACCTATAATTGACTTCATTCTTGACATTAATTCCCGGGCTGAGCTCAGTCTGATTTGATAAATGTTTTCTCTTGTTTGTTTGATGCAGTCAACCCATGTTCAAGCAATCCTTGTAACGCTGGGAGTTTATGCGTCGTATCGGGATCAAGTTACAGTTGTCAAATCAGTAAGTAAGAACTCTCCTTCAGATGATCAAAGCATTTTCTTTGAAATGTCGGACTCTAAATAGTTTTAATGATTCTGTTGCTTGCATTGCGCTTTCCAGCTGCATGTAGTCATAGCTATGTTTGTTGTGTTGAACTCTGCCTTAAAGGCACTATTATACTTTGGTAGCATACTGAAACAAAATCTCCACAGATTTACCTATAACTTACAGGGTATAAAGATTGTGATGGTAGAAACATACTGTTAAAATATGTCTGCCTGAAATGCTGTATTTATCCAGAGTAGAGCAAAACCGGTGACCAAAAAAAATTTTGTGCTTTGGAATATAACAAATAACAGTGAAAAGATTTAAAAATACCGTGGGCGGTTTACACTGTTTTCTCAAAAAGTGAGCACGGTATGGGACTGGGAGTTTCCCCAAATGACTGTTACTGTATCTTCCTTGATATTTTTGCCCATGAATCTGTATTTCTGTGACAAAAACCAAAGTATGATATTACCTTTATATCATTTGAATGTATATTATTCAATTGCTAGTGACTATCGCTAGTTGCTTGAACTTGCTCAATTGTTTGATTTTGTTGTGATTGCTTGCTTGCAGTCAATCCTTGTAGTGGTGTAGATTGCAATACTGGACAATGCTATGTATCTCAGTCTGGTACTTCACACCGTTGTGTCTGTCCTGATGGTTATACCGGAAACAACTGTGAAAATTACAGTAAGTATGTCACACTAAGCTCAGGACTAGTTTCACTTGAGAAAGAACAATAGGAGACTTTTGGAGAGGGCTGTCGATAGAGGGCAGCAAACTGTACAAACTATGGCGATTGTCCAAAAACTCTCCAAAAGATGCAGGAAAATACTGTGAGCATTAAATTCAGGCCATTTACAATAAATTTGTAGATTCACGTTGCCGCCCATCCCAATTTTAATGCTCGAAATTACACAGTATGTACCAAGCATGTCCAAGCGATTAATTAAGCCAGTTGTGTTTATGACGAATATTCATGCACAAAAAGCAATTGGCTACACACTTTTCCTGAGACTGGTGAAGTGCGCCCTCTTGAGATTAACAATTATGGTTAGTCAAAAGTCTCCCATTGCCTGGAAATAGCTGCCATTGATAGGATGCAGATTGTAAACCTGAAATTTGAGCCTCTTATTGTCTGTTTACTGCTTTGGCTACCGTATTATTAAACCTTACATAGTTTACATTGGCTTCCAGTAAATTTGGAATTTAAAATTGTATGCTAGTTCACAAGGTTATAAACTGGGAAGCTCCATGTTATCTTTGTGAACTTATTAATGTAAGACAAAATTCACACACTCTGCGCTCTACAACCTATGGTGTGGTATTTTTGCAACAGCCACTGGGCAAAACTATATGGTGATAGTTCATTTTCAATTAATGCTCCCCACTCATGGAATAGGCTTTCAACAGAAATGTGCTAACACTTTTTCTTCTTTTAAAAAGACAACGGACATTGTCATCTTGGTTGACATTGTCATCTTGGTTGACATTGTCATCTTGAGTGGCATTGTCATCTTGAGTGACATTGCCACATAGAGTGGCATTGTCACCTTGAGTGACACTGTCATCTTGAGTGGCATTGCCATCTTGAGTGACATTGCCACCTTGATCGACACTGTCATATTGAGTGGCATTGTCATCTTGAGTGACATTGCCACCTTGAGTGAAATTGCCACCTTGAGTGACATTGCAACCTTGAGTGACATTGCAACCTTGAGTGACACTGTCATTCAGTGGCATTGCCATCTTGAGTGACATTGCCACCTTGAGTGACACTGTCATCTTGAGTGGCATTAACACCTTGAGTGACACTGTCATCTTGAGTGGCATTGTCATCCTGAGTGACATTGCCACCTTGAGTGACACTGTCATCTTGAGTGGCATTGCCACCTTGAGTGACATTGCCACCTTGAGTGACACTGTCATGTTGAGTGGCATCAACACCTTGAGTGACACTGTCATCTTGAGTGGCATTGTCATCTTGAGTGACATTGCCATCTTGAGTGACATTGCCACCTTGAGTGACACTGTCATCTTGAGTGACATTGCCACCTTGAGTTACACTGTCATCTTGAGTGGCATTGTCATCTTGAGTGACATTGCCACATTGAGTGACACTGTCATCTTGAGTGACATTGCCACCTTGAGTTACATTGCCACCTTGAGTGACACTGTCATCTTGAGTGGCATTGTCATCTTGAGTGATATTGCCACCTTGAGTGACATTGCCACCTTGAGTGACATTGTCATCTTGATTGGTATTGTCATCTTGAGTGACATTGTCATCTTGATTGGTATTGTCATCTTGAGTGGCATTGTCATCCAGCTTGAGTGACATTGTCTTTTTCTACCATGATTACAGTGAATCCTTGCAGTAGCAATGCTTGTACAGTTGGCTCATTAATGTGTAGCATTAAACATACTATCCTGCTCTTTCTTATTACTTCCTTAAACTTCGCTAGTACAAATAAATTGGTTCTAAAGTCAAACAAAATCTGGTACACAGACTTCTTTCATTGCATATAAACACCCCAATTTGAATTTCCCAGACTAAAGCTGCTGTATCACATGATTTCAGCTTTTGCTTTGTTACATAACAGACTTAAATTTTTTTCTTGCACCTATGCACTGTTTCATGCTCCTTCGCTTCGCTCATACGCATGAAAAACAATTTCATTTTATTGGAGCACATAATAATATCACAGACTAGACAATGATTGGGTTTCATTGCACTCATAGAATGAAACACACATTAGTTTGAATAACCCGCCAAGGGTTCATGTGACATGGGGAGGCGGGAGAGCTCCGAGTGCATACTATTACGTCATCCAAACAATTAAAACTACATTTCATAATGGATAAGAATGGCACAAAGGAACCAGACCACTCTAGAGATGGGTATTGCTAAGCAAAAGCTTGCCCCGAATCTAAGCTTGAGTCTTTAGTCAGGGAAATTCAAATTGTGGTGTTTATATGCTATGAAAGAAGTCTGTGTACCAGATACTATTCAGATTCAACTCGTAAAAATGGCTTATTCCTTTACAATGAAATTAAAGCATTGAGAAATCCAGTGACTGTATTTTGCAGTGTTCATCCATTGGGGAATTTGTCTTCCTTTGGGAGGCTCCTAGTTAGGGAAATTGGGAAATACTGGCACGTTTATTAGCTGCCATTGTGAGACCCAATTTGTAGCGGTTCCTGGAATTGTCTGGATTTATTGTTCATTTTTCAGATCCTTGCGTTTCTCAGCCGTGTCAAAATGGCGGAATATGTAGTCAGCAGGGAACAAGGTTTATCTGTGCATGTCCAAGTCCATATACTGGAGAATTCTGCCAAATCACACCAGGTATGTGATCATCATGACTGTTGATATATGGCAATTAAAGGTATAATACATGATTGGTAAAGGTCACAGAACAACACTCACTCTTTGTATTATCCAAAATGTGCATGAAATAATAAACCTTTGAAAATTTGAGCTCAATCGGACATCTGAGTCACGAGAAAATAGCGAAAACCCGACTCAATTTTTCTTATAAAACATAAAGAATGGTTTTGATCTGGCCCCGTGATCAAAACTGTTTTCGGTCATTGTTTTACTTATTTCTGGATAAGTACAACATTTCAGGCAGAAAAATTTTAATGGTATGTTTCTACCAGCACCATCTTCGTATTCTAAAAAGGAATATGTAAATTTGTGAAAATTTCTGTTTGGGTATGTTACCAATGACACTGAGATATTGGCAATGCTGAAATAAAACGCTAAGCAGATTTGTCCATCAAGCTAAGCTCATCTCAGCATAATTAGCTTGGACCTTCATTATAGGGCGTTTACGAAACAGAGGCTCAGGCTCCAGCTCTGTCATCCATGCTAAAAATATAGGTTGTGGTTTTTTCATTGAAGGTGAAGCTCTGTTTACCATTTCAAACCAGAGAATCTACTTCCGAACCGCAGCCAAAACCCTCTATTTTGATGGCCATTATTTCAGAATGGCTTCCTGAAATGGAGCCGGAGCCTGAGATGGAGCCCGAGCCTCCGTTTCTTAAACGCCCATAGTTTCATTTCAAAGCATTTTACAAATGTCATCTTCCATATTTTTGTCGTATCTTATTAATGACTTTTGTCATTGATGAATATGTATATTTATATTTATTTTTCCTCAGATCCATGCTCCAGTGATCCTTGTCAAAATGGTGGAACATGCAACAATATTAATGGAGGAAGTTATAGCTGCACCTGTCCCCCTCAATACTCCGGCCCTGGTTGCATCATTTTGATCGGTCAGTAACTGTCCATTTAGCATATAAATCTATGGTTTATCTACACAAACGGCTTCAACAAAATGAGTCTTCAGGGGTCGATTTCACCAAACTTACGTAACTTACTATCAATCGTAGGATTCATGATTCATGAAGTAGGATACGATGGGTTATCCTTTGTAACTCGAGTTACGATTGATAGTAAGGCTTTGTGACATCATATAACAAAGTATTGCTCGCATTAATTCTCGAAGATTTGCATATTGAGCGTACAGTATAGCTGAAAGCCCCAATTTAAATTCAGTCGATTTCCTGACAACTGATACTGTCTCTCACTGTATCAATGGATCAACAATGCCCAGTCAATCGTGGACTTTCCTGGGGCTAGTTTCATAAAAATGTTAAGCTAAGCATGGCAATTCTGTCTTAGTAAAAACAGGCTTAACAACCAAATTTCCATGTGTTGTGTAAATATCACTTGTGATTGTTCAAATGCCTGTTGTACGCTGACCTTGAATATAAAATGGAATTTTCAATGGTGGTTTGTTTTATTGGGCGAGACATTTTTGTGCAGTTTTATGAAATTGGCCCCTGATGGTGACGAGAGCAGGATAGTTGAAACATTGCTACCTTACGAGAAGTGCAAATGAAACAGAAGTGCGAAAGTACGAATATATTTCATGGTGTTTCCGCAAACTGATCCACAATCCAAAGATGTTACGAATCAATAATTGCATTTGATTTATTTGTCTTTCCCTCTTTATTTCTGTAGATGCGTGTCTTAGTTCACCTTGCCTGAATGGTGGAAGTTGTTCTTCATTTGGGAATACTTACTCATGTTCATGTGCCGTAGGCTACGGTGGAATGAACTGTGCAACAGGTCAGAGGTCACTCTTATGTCAGATTCAATTTCTGTTTGTTTAAAGGTATAATACATGATTGGTAAAAGGTCACAGAACAGCACTCACACTTTGTCTGATCCAGCATGTACATAAAATAACACACTTGTGAACATTTGAGCTCAATCGGACATCTGAGTCACGAGAAAACCCGACTCAATTTTCCTTATAAAACATAATGAATGGTTTTGATGTTACCCGAGATCAAAACTGTTTTCGATCTTCTTTACTAATTTCTGGATAAATACTTCATTCGTAGTTCTAGTTTGTCAACTTCCAGCACTGCGGCAGCTAGAATGGACTGTCCACCCTCAAACCATGTGATATTTGTATAATGATATAATACTGTACCTATAACTATGCAATGATGTTTTGTCTTAATCAGCTAACGCCTGTGCATCGAAACCTTGTCAAAATGGCGGACAGTGTTTTGCATTGACTACGGGCTTCAGTTGTCAATGTCCCAGTACACACACCGGACCCACGTGTCAAATCACGCAAGGTATGTCTTTCCGCATTCAGTTGGGCAATTCCATGGTGACGTGACTTTGACCTATTCCTTGATCAATCATTCTTGAAAGACTCCATTTAAAAAATGTTTTATTGGAATCAGCAAGTGTACCATTTATGATTCCTTGAAATGCAGGCAAATTTGCATAAAAGACGGTTCCCCGCAGTAATGGCGGATGTAATATCTTGCCGTCAGATTGATCTATACCAGTCTTTTCTTGTTGCTGCTAACGTTTCCTTATGTTCTCCTCTTTGCCTCATAGGTCCATGCCAGACATCTCCATGTCAGAATGGTGGTACATGTAATACACTGTCATTGATTACCTACTCATGCACCTGTCCCTCAGGATTCTCAGGAAGCATCTGTGAAACGCTGCGTGAGTTAAACCCACACCCCTCTGCCATTTTTTACTGAATTATAAACCTTACTCGATTGACATAGGTCCAGCAAGCTGCATGACACCTGCTTTCAGTTTTTTTTTTACCTCACTTTGCCCGTACAAAAGTATAGGAAATGTATTATTTTCAGTTATTTGGGCTATGTTTTCATTTTTTTTATGCAAGTACAATCACAGCCCTGCACATGTGACATATTCCTTAAAGGTACTATATACTTTGATAGCATACCGGACAGAAATCTTCACAGATTTACATATTATAACTTACAGGGTATAGAGATGGTGATGGTAGAAACATACCGTTTTTTCTGTCTGAAATGCTGTATTTATCCAGAAAAGAGTGACAAAAAACATTTTTATACAATTTTTTTGGTATATTTTCATTTTTCTTTTACAGTTCCGTCACCCTGTAACTCACAGCCTTGTTTAAATGGAGGAAGCTGTTCCCTTGTTGTAGGAACGGGTCAATATACCTGTCAGTGTCCAGCTACTCACACTGGTAGCAACTGCCAAACACTCACTGGTGAGTCTCCTTTAAATGATAAGAGTCCTGTCAATCTCCTGGCATCAAACAAATATGAAGGACAGATTGCTTAATTTGGTTGGTGTCCAAAAACTGAGGACGACTACATAGAGTACATTGGTCAAACCGTCGAGAATTTACTCTCATCGGTCCTTCTCAGAAACACACACCTTACAAAAAGAGTATAGACCGATCCAACGGCACGATAGACTGTCCACCATTACTGCATTGTCCCCACCTGCCTTTTGTCCGGCAACAAATGAATTTACGTTCCGCCGCACTATCTATAATTGCAGGGTGTACGTCCCATGATTAGGGGACATACACGCTGCAGTATAGAGTGCGGTGGACATCAATTTGTTTGTTGCTGGACAAGAGGCGGGATAGGACACTGCAGTAATGGTCGCGCCGTCTGATCGGTGTATACATGGTGTCTCTGCAAGACTCACTCAATTCTAGTCTCTCCATCAATCAATACTTCAAATCCTACTTAAATGACAATAATCATTCACTTCTCTTACTGACAAACAAGTTTCATCTTTCAGTCTTATGACAGGAATGTTCGTCTTTTCCATAATGAGTAATTTTGACCTCTCTATACCATATTTCCAATAGAGGTAGATTGCAACAGTATGCCGTGTATGAATGGTGGTATTTGCTACACTGCTGCAAATGGCGAAGGATACATCTGTGAATGTCCCACCTCCTACACAGGAATGAACTGCCAACAACTAGGTAACATGTCCCTAAATGTCACTAGTTTTTGGTGTGTGTATCTGGGATGCATGGGGTTAATTCTGTATCTACCCATATAACCAGTCCAGGACGAGATTTCACGAAGCATCAAGATTGATCTTAAGTGTGAACTCATCTTAATTGCTAAGCAAAGTGTGATGTCACAATACAAATCACTATGGTGATACTGACAACTCCTCTTAAGTTAATCTTAGTGTTTGGTGAAATCCAGCCTTGATGTTACAAACTACATGTACTCAGAATCTATCTAATAGGTAACCAAGAATACCATACCGTGGGTCTTACCATGCAGCATTGTTTAATGCAACAATGCTGCGTGTATCGATAAAACGATCCTTGGGATATAGCGGTATGTATGTGGTTTCATGGCTTCTGACTGCCAAATGAACAAAGATAATTGACGAACAAACTGTAGTTGATTCTGTTCTTGTCAATACAATCTGAAACCTTTCATATTTCTGTGAATATTATTATTTTTATATATATTATATAATATTATTATTACAAAGATTAAGAAAGATAATTGACTATTAGGGACACCACAAACATAGGGCTGGATAGCTCAGTTGGTAAGAGCACCGGTGCGGTATTCAGGAGGTCAATGATTACTCCAACCCTACTCCAGTCACATTGTTTTGTTCACATTTCAATAAACTAATTATGCATGAATTTGTTTTTCCTTTGTTTACATTTTTGTTATATCTAATCTTTCCAAGTTGATTTTGGAGGAATGAGACGTTTCCAAAACGAACTTAATCATTCATGTACTTCTAATCTTGCATAAATGATTAATTTCTATTATTTATGATTGTTCACATTTATTTTCCAATTTTTCTTTATTTGAATAATTATGATGAACAGCAAAAGAAACACACAATTACAGTTGCAAATCACAAATGAATATTGACATCTAAACATTTCTGTTTACCTGGTACATTTTAAAATTTCAAAACTGTTTGTGAAAACTTAAACGCTAAATTTTACACTCTACCCAAAAATAATCTTTTGCTGTTCACCCCATAGCATGATTGTGTTGGTATTTTTGTTGGTGTCCTATTTTTATTTTTAAACTCCATGGGCTTTTTCACACTATCTCCTTTTAACCGTATGTTAAACCAACCCGGATCCATCCCGGTTCAGCCCAGCAAATTTTTGAACCAGATCGAAGATATGCAACGTTCACACTATGTTTTTAATGAACCGGTTCATATGACACGCATCGCAGGAAAAAAATTGCAGTTTGAATCGGGTTGAGATTTTCTACCCTGGTCCTTAACCGGCTTAATTTTGATTCGGTTAGGCTGCCCTACCCGGGTTGGCTCGGGGTTGAAACGTTTAAAGTGTGAAAACTCTTGGGGTTCGTTCCGGTTCCAACCGTAAGATTTAGGATAGTGTGAAAAGACCTCACGTAATAACCTCACCATGCATGCACTTTTATTTTGGTCTTGTTGTATCACCCTTTGAATTACCCTATGTGTAGTGAACCCTTGTGACTCCAATCCCTGCATGAACAGTGGCACGTGTTATCAAGGCTTTTCTGACTCCAGCTTCTTTTGTCTGTGTCAAGCGGACTTCACTGGTACCACATGTGAAGAACGAATAGGTAAAAAACAACGGTCACCAATGATATTATTTGTCACACAGCAAAATGTGTTATGTTTAAAGATTATTTCATACTTTGTTTTTTGGGGGGTAAAAATATCAAGGAAGATAGAGTAACAGTCATCTGTGAAATTTCCAGTCCCATACGGTGCCAACTTTTTCAAAACTGTTTTCGGTCTTTGTTTGACTAATTTCTTGAGAAATACATCATTTCGGGCGGAAATATTTTAATGGTATGCTTATAACAGCACCATCTTCATACCCTGTAGATATATGTAAATCTGTGAACATTTCTGTTTGGGTATATTACCAATCCTGTAGTGTACCTTTAAGTGAATTAAAAGCTTTGTTTGCCTCTTTAAAACTGATGGCAACTGAAATAAAAAGTCAATAAAAAATGACATCTTAAAAAAAATGGATTGTTTTGCCAGAAGGTTATTTATTTCGTTGCCTTTTGCAAAAAACAAAGTTCTTGCGCTGTTTTCTTACAATCCCTGAATCCCAAGTTATTAAAGAATCTTCCGAAATGTCAGTTTGATGGAGATATTTGCCGCTTCAGTATTTGTGTTCAGTGCTTGTTTTTTGTTTTCTTTCCATATCTATAAAGATGTTTGTATGTCTAATCCCTGTATGAACGGCGGCACTTGCAGACCTTCAAGTAACGGCTTTGTTTGTCAGTGTCTGACTGGTTATAGCGGGACAAACTGTGAAACTCAAGGTATGAACATCAAACTAGATTGAATTATACATGTACCTATGTGGGGTGCTGTGGCCTAGTGGTCTGGCATGCTGTACTCAAAGTCTTGTGGTCAATCTACAGATTGTGGGTTCGAATCCAGCCATGGGTTAATGGTGCTTGCGTCCTTGGGCAAGACGCTTTGCCACATATTGCTTCTCTTCACCCAGGTGTTAATGGGTACCTGTGAGGGTAGAGATGGCTTTGTGTGCTTGATAAGCCCTGCGCGCTTTGCAGGCAGCTGCAGGCTGTATACTCCCCAGGGAGTTGCGATGGTTTCAGGAATGTGTATGGGGCCCAATGCCCAGGGATAATAATAATTGTAAGCGCTGTGATTTAGTTTATCGTTTAAAGTGCTGTGTATTATTATTTTTATTTCCTGTTATGTGGCCCCAGCCATGGCAGCCCCCATTGGTCTCAGTTTGACTAATAATCCGATTTGAAGCATTTTGATACACTCTTTTTTCTTATAATGCAATGGTGGTCCACAAAATATCCAGAATTCTGGAGCCTTTCTCCGAGCTTCTCTGCGCCTAATTGACACCTTTTCTTTTCTTTCTTTGTCAGGGCTTTGTGCCACCAATCCATGCCTTAATGAAGGCACATGTGTCGACCAGACATCAACTACGCCATTTCAGTGCATCTGTCCGCTGTACTACTCCGGAACCTACTGTGGTTTCTATAACCCACCACGTAAGTACCTAGTCTGAGTATCACCAGTTCCACTCTGTGCCAAACTACGCACGAATGTCTAATAAATGCGTGCATGCAAATTTTATGCAACGCGGCACATCAGCCAATTAGATCTGTTTTGAGAACATTTCCATCTGGATCTTGACAAAGGATGTTGATTGGTCACTTGCGCTAAACGCCAAACACCCCACTGTCGCGCCATTGCCATTCTGCATGAATACCGATAGCGCGGCAGACCCTGTTGAGCCAAAGAGCTTGACGTGCCAAACTCAATTTGCCGAGCCAAGTTCACGCTATACGCCTTGCTATTACCGTGCCAAACTTGTAAATGTCAAATTATTTGAGTTTGGAACGGCACTAGCATGACGTATAGCCTAGGCCTTTGTAATTTCCCATTTCTCATTCTATGTCATTTGTAGATTTCATCTCTGATCGTCATAGAAACACGCCACTTTTGCCCAGTTATGAATAACCAGTGTTTCTCATTTCTTTTCCTTGCCTGTACAGAGACGCCCTGTATGCCTAATCCTTGTCAGAGTCAGGGAACGTGTGTTGAAGAAGGTGGTACTTATCGATGTGAATGCCCTCCGGATTACAGTGGTGTCCTTTGCGAGATATACTCACGTGAGTACACATCATAGAGCTATATTAAAATTACTAGAGCGCCGCATTCTCGTAGACGATTTGAAGCCGTCCTGGGTGCAGTCATTTTGAATTTGTGTGCGTGTCTGTGTAACAAGAACACTTTTACTGGAATGTCTTTCGAAAAGTGTACTCTATATGCAACGCGCAAGTCTGTGCGAACGGTACCTGTAGCGCGTTTTTATGATGCTTGCAATCATTGCGTGACTGAAGTGCAGAGCGTGTGCCCGCATGGCCCTAAATGAAACGTGCATTTACCAAAGGTGCGTCGGATTTGGGGCGTATTTGGCTTCGATAACGCACCCGTATAGAACACAACGCAGGTATGCAAATGAACGTACAAAAAACGTACACAATTGTGGACTTTCCATAGGTTTGTGCACAAACATGGATGTGCCCAGCAGGCATCACTTTTTACACGGAGCTAGTGCTCTAGTAATTTTAATATAGCTCTATGGTACACATACACTCCTAGGCTCTGTGGATATTGAGTACGAGTCACATTCATTGTTACTCAGTCCGTGTTTACACATTTTGGGATTTGGACAGACTCTGGACAGTAGATCCAATTATCTGCAACTTGATATGAGCATTGAAGTCCAAAAACCTGGCCCCAAATACAGCATAAAGGGGATAGGATTACAGAATATGTCCTAGATCCAGGAAGATTCCAATCCAAAATGCACCAGGATGAATAGAATAAGCTGCTCAAAGACCAAAGGATAGAGGAATGCATTCTCAAATTTGAGGATATCAAAGAGGAAATGCGCCTTCCAGCCATTGAAGTCTGCATTATGATGGTTAAAGTTTGTCTCCTCATGTTTAGGCGATTTACGACAAATATACTGATCCAGTAAGCCACTCCCACCATAGCAACGTCCAAGCAACAACGCACACGCACACAACGTGTCACGATCGCCCACACGCAAAGCGTTGCACACTCTCAACCACCGAAAGCACTTCTATCCGTTTGATTTTGGTTTTGCAAAATGCCAAAAATGTTACATTTCCTCTCAGCCAGGGCATTGAGTCACAATGAAAGTATAAACACCGCTTGACCAAGGTTAAGAATGCAACTCGGGTTTGTAAAAGAATTGCCTTGTACATACAAAACAGAAGTTAACTCAACGAAAAGTGTGCATTAAAGAATACAAAATGTAAATCATTTTGTCGGACAAAATGGCGGCAATTTGTCAGACCTTAAATAACACGTTGTTATTGGTCAATTTGTCAAGGGGCGTGGCCTACTGGATGTAGCTGCATCTTCATCTTTAGAAACCTGCTTACAAATATACAGAAAACTTCATAACTACTCACATACCGGTAATGCGTTAACTCATTCCTTGTATTCAAACTGTGTATATATTTGAGCACATTTTAACTATAAGTTTTTATTCTGTGACGTATGTCAACCTATGTTTCTTGTGTCATGTTGATTTAATATACAGCCAATCCGTGCAGCTCTAATCCCTGTGGTGCCAATGGTGTATGCAATAATGCACTGACCAGTTACACATGCTCCTGCACAAATGGATACACTGGAGATTTCTGCACTACACGTAAGTCTATTATCCCTGAAGATATATCCAGGGGCGGATCCAGGAGGGGTAGGGAGAGGCGTGGTCTGTACGCCCCCTTTCGTTCAGCAAAAATCAACAATAACGAAAGGAGAGAGGCCTATAAAGAGAAGAAAAAAGAGGGCGGGGACAAAATTAATTGGGCACTTCACATCAGGCCCACCGTATTCTGCTAGCTTCTGATCACCCTGAAATGCATCCATCATTTATTGAGTTTGCCAGTATTATGCTAGATGTGCATTTTATTTCCACCCCCCTCCCTTTTTCAAAATCCTGGCTCCGCCCCTGATATGTAACTGTCGGTCCTTCATTAAGAAGGATCCTACTTGGATGACAGCATCTGGCCATTCTAGCTCTGAGTATGATTGTCATTTCAGTGGATTGTCCTCTTTCCTCCTTTTGTTGTGGCACCTTGTGTCCTTTGGCAAGTTTGAACTTGATGAATCCATTATTTCTATTGTATTATTGCCTAACTGTCATTGCTCATTAAAATGAGGAATTAGTCATTGAGAAAAAGGTAAAGTGTTACAAAACAAAAATGGTAATTGTAACTTGCAAGTCAGATCCAGTCTCATGTTTTGATCTGGATGACCGTGTGGTCATTCATGTCTCTCCGGCCATTCCTGACCGACTAATATTCTTCCTCGTGGTCTTTTATTTGCAGCTCCTGATCCATGTTTCTCCACCCCTTGCCTGAACGGTGGTGTCTGCAACAGCATGGGTACTGACTACACCTGCAACTGCACTAATACCATCTACACAGGCAGCAACTGTGATATACGTACGTTCTCACTGATCCTATCAGGGGTTGATTTCACCAAACTCATCGTAACTTACTATCAATCGTGAGACTTATGATGTAGGATACGATTTGTTATCCTAGGGACTAAGCACCATGTACACACTGCAGACAAACCGTTCGTACACAGTGTCTGGCGGCACTCTGAGCTTAGCGTCCATTTCATCTGGCGTTCACTGATACAACACATTTTACTCTGGGGGTCAAATTATCTCCATCTGTTTTCAGATTGTGTGGTAGTGGCATGGGTGTGGCATGGGCGTGACATGGGCGTGACATGGGTGTGTCATGGGCGTAGTCATTGATTGATTGGTTTTTGTTCTTTTATTGTTGCAGCTCTTGATAGGTGTTCTCCAAATAATCCTTGTTTGAATGGAGCTACTTGCATGAACATGTTTCCCAACTATGAATGCGTCTGTCCATCAGGAGGGTACTCTGGAGTCAATTGTCAGATACGTAAGTCCTCGGCGATAATATCTTTGTTTCCTTAGACCAGCCATTAACACCTATGATTCCTTGCTTAGTCTCTTGCAATAAGTTTGATGAAATATGCAATACTTAGCATTAGTTGTTCATCATCTGGTATACAGCTTTGCTTATAACAAACTTCAACAAGAATTGTTACTGAGACACCTTATGAACCTAACACACTGCATAAATGACGATGGCTGTGCTAGACTTAGTCAATACTTTATTGTGGCCAAGCCCAAAGTGTCTGGCTACGGCTTGCACTATAGGAAGCGGCTATAGCCCATAGTCTTGTGTGTTGTCTCTAAGCCACAGCCAAAATATTGCACTAGTAATCAGTATAGCTGTTTCTTTATGCAAACTGTGACAGGGAACCGTTGATAACTGTATGAATCAATATGTCAATGGTTATCAACAGCAAATCAATCATGAGTCCAGCGAATGTCTAGCAATTGTACGATCTATATTAAGATCGAGACCCATAACTTGACATATATTCAACCTACCGGTATTCAATTTCCTATTGGGTGCCCTCTCGCACATAACAAAACAAAACTGAACCAAATTGTATTTGTTTTTTTTATTCCTACAGCACCCAATCCTTGTGCAAACCTACTGTGTCTGAACAATGGTGTTTGTGAGAATGGACAATGTAACTGTACCAACACTGGTTACTCTGGAGCTTCATGTGAAATCTGTAAGTATTGTATAATCTTCCTCTGTCCTTTCGTTGTTCTGCCAAATGTTTTTGGATTGGGAATTCTTCATAACCATCAAATCAACAACCCATGGTATCAAGAGGACTGTGGTTTTCATTAGGAATAACAGCTGTCTTTGAAAACAAATTTCTTTAACAAATTTTATTTCTTCATATAGAAATTTAATATTTTTGTAGTTTTGTTTTCGTTTTGTTTTAAAATTCTTGAAGTTCGGAGGGCTTGATGCATCTTTTTCGAAGGCTAGAAGTGTAATACTTGTATTGTTTGAAAATTGTCATATTCATAATTAAATAATATTTGTAATTTATTATTATTTTAAATTTTTCTTATTATTAATCTAGATATGTCATAAAATATGTTTTTTTCCCCTTGTGATTGTAATTGTATTTCGGAAAATTGTTGTTTTTCTTAATTAATGAAGACTTGTTAATTATTTGTGATTGTTCTAGTGGTGGATCCTTGTTTCTCCAGTCCTTGCATCAATAACGGAACCTGCTCCAACTCTGGGAATGTATTCCGCTGTAACTGCCAACCACAAAATGGAGGCACATTCTGTGAAACATGTATGTATAACTGATTGTCACTACAACAATTGACATTTGTAATTAATTGTTTCATGACAGACTTTAAAGCTGGCTCATTAACTTGATAGCGCAAGCACACAACAACGTACATGTACGCATGCTCACAATTTCATGCGCATGCTCAGTGCTAGCAGAAAAGAGACTTATGTCTGCTACCGCCAACATCTCAAAAGTCTCCCATTGTTGCAAATTTAGCTCAATAGTGATCCTGTGAATTTGGACATAACCAGGCTTTGAATACCTGCAATATTCAGGCTGTTTTTGAACCAACACTCTAGCTGTGACTTCAGCTCCGATTCCCTAGTTAGCTCCATTTTTATTAGTCATTACAAGTAATAAACTGCTGCAAACTGCTCATCATCCAAAATGACATGAAATATATCAAATGCTTGGAGTTAGGAGGGACTGATCCTAGCAGGATCTTTCTCAAAGGCTGAATGACAAGAGGGCAATTTATTGATGAAATATATCTTTTAATAAACTTTTTTTTCTATCTTCTATGGAATTCAACCTCCCCCTTTCTTGCAGACAATAATCCATGTGATGCCACGCCCCCTCCTTGCCAGAATGATGGACAGTGCGTTGACCTTGGCGGTTATACGTTGACCTGTAATTGCCCGGCTGGCTTCACTGGAGATGCTTGTCAAACCAGTAAGTAGCCTCCAACAATCTTCATTCGTTTTTTACTGGAGCGGGATTCGAACCAGTTACCTCCAGAATACCATACGGGATACGTACCAGCAACCAGCAACCTCCGGAATACCATACAGGATTCAAACTATTTACTACTGGAATACCATACTGGATTCGAAGCAGCGACCTCCTTAATACCCTGCCTGGAGGTCGCTGGATTGAATCCAGCTCCAGTCAATTTTTCATTGTTCACTTTTCAATGACTTAAACTCAATCCAATCCAGTCAGTTTCCATTGTGGTTATTTATTGAATGCCTCATTTATTTGTCTTAGATCCATGATCCTATTTTAAGATGAGGTTTGATATACTCATTCCGATAACTCTGCAATAAGTGGTGGGATGGATGTATTATTTTGTTCATACATTGATGATGTCTTCTTTCCTTGATACAGGAGTGGATTATTGTTCCAACAATCCGTGTTTGAATGGTTCTACCTGCCACACACAGACGGACAAGTTTGAATGTCAGTGTGCACCAGGGTTTGGTGGAGTCCTATGCAATGAAGGTTAGTCATTATATCACTGTATATATGTCTGTTTGTCCGTCGGGCTGTTTATCTGTCTGTTTGTTCTTATATTCACACACAGCTCTCTGCTTGTATCTTTGTTTCCATCACTCAAGGCCCACGTTTTACTCTTGTCTTTTATCCTGGGGTGCGTTCCACTCCAGCTAACTACGCGGAACGTTTTCAAACCGGAACGCGCTGTTCGCCAAACATGAACGCAACGTTCACCTAACATAGCTAACAGTGTAGAGGAGGTGTTTGCTTAAATTGGCTAACTACATTGAATGAAAGATGGATGCAATACGCAACACGTTTGCCATTTGTTGCATGTGCGGTCCACTTCAAAATCCAAGCTTAATGGAAGCGGAATGCACCCCTGGTTTTTCATTGATGTTTTTGTTCGTAGATTTTGTCGTTTGATGACTCATCTGTTTGTTTGGATTTCAGTTTCTTGATTTGTTGTTTGTCTCTCTTTGTGTGTTTGTTTCCAAGATAAGATGTTAGTGATATTGATTAGGTCAAGGTCTACTTTCAATTGTCACCCAGGAACCAAGAATTTAACCTGTTATTGTTCATCAGGTACTTCCTGTGTGCAAAAGCTGCTCTGGATTGTATTTGAGCGTATCATGACTTGGATTGATAAGATCAATAGCGACCCAGATCCGTGGCGAAACAAACAGACCCCTTGTCATTGGTTTTTCAACTTTTTGCCTTAGAATCACCTACAGCGCCCCCTATCATTAACCTCTACCCTGACTGTTGCAGTGATTTATTTGGTTTGACTGAGTGGTATATTTCTTGTCCTCATATTCTTCGTTTCTTTCTTTTTTTTCCTCAGTCATCCAGGCGTGCTTCTTCCAACCATGTCTGAATTTTGGCACCTGTATCAACGGTCCCAACGGCACACGCACATGTGCCTGCTCAGACCAGTATGAAGGGGACGACTGTCAGACAAGTAAGTCATTGCAGATAAAGGTGTGGCATGATCGGACCACACCCACTGGCCACGCCCTTTCATATAAACTTGGTCGTTGGATTAGTTTTTCCCATTTATGTATGCGGCTTGAGCAAGGCAAGATGCTTTGTCACGTATCTTCACCCAGGTGTAAATGGGTACCTGCGAGGGTAGAGATGGCTTTGTGGTTTGATAAGCCTCTGTGCACTGAATACGGCAGCCGGGGCTGTATACTCCCCAGGGAGTTGAGATGGTTTCAGGAATGTAAATTATGGCCCGATGACCAGGGATAATAATATATGTAAAGCGCATACAGATTCTTTGATTATTATGCGCTATATAAGTATATTTATTACCCTTTATTCTACATTAGGGTGACTTTTTATGGAAAAACACTAGGTTAGGGTGACCGACCACATTAGGGCGACATTTAATTGTCTAACCTTATTTCTTGGAGATTGCTCTGAACTGGTTTCCTGTAATTTGCCTCGTGTGACCTGGACCTCCGAGAGTTGATGGTCATTTCTTCGGTCGTTGACTGTATGTTTTTGTTCTCCATACACAGAGAAAGATTACTGTTTGACTAACGAGCCGTGTCAGAACAATGCTACATGTGAGAATGTGGATGCTATGGTAGGCATCGAGTACATATGCCAGTGTCGCAATGGTTTCTTTGGACACAACTGCCAACTTGGTAAGTGAATCGATGGAACGTCCCCCTCATTACTTTTAATAGTCTGAGAGAAAATGTTTCCATGGTTAGACAAACATATCTTTGAAAAAATCGCAATGAAAGTATAATGATTTTTTGATCATTTCATTAGACTGTTTAGGAAAATTACTTGCTAACCAGTTGAAGTACTGACCACTTTTGAAATTAAAAAAATGTCATGCTATCAACAAGATGTTTTAGAAGTTGTAATGAAATGTGTGATTGATTTTGTTTACACTGGTATATAAACATTATTGCTTGGAGTGAGGAGGGCCTGACATGATTCCATCCTTGCAGGATCTTTATCGAAGGCTAGTATTGAAATACGTCAGTCGGGGGATACGGGCCCTGCTAACTCCAAGCAGTTTATAAATTTCAGGTCATTTTGGCTGATGAGCAGTTTGCAGCAGTTTATTAATACTTGTATTGAGAGTATATTTTTATTAGAATGTTTCATTTAGTTGTAAAATTTGTTTGACAATAATCATTAAATACTTTGTTTTTACAATTTGCCATTTGTCTTTGCTTTGTTTGGGCAGATATCAATGAATGTTACAGCACTCCATGTCACAATGGAGGCACATGCCAAGATCTTGTCAATGAATTCAAGTGTGATTGTTCAGCCGGATTTGAAGGAATATTCTGCCATATAAGTAAGTCCGTTCATCCAGGAGTAGTTGGCAATTCTTCAAAAGGGGCCTGAGAATAATTTTTCATGTTTTTTTTGTTGTAATTAATAAAATAAAATGTGCAATGATCAATTAATTTTGTTCATCTTTCGGAAGTCAACATTAAAAAAAAAGATATGTGGATCGGTTTGCGGAAACACCATGTAAGAATCGTTCGTACTTTCGCACTTCTATTTCGTTCGCACCCCCCCTCGTAAGGTCTTAATGTTTCGACCAGCCTGCTCTAGTCATCATCAGGAGTAGAGCTGACTCAATTTTTCTTATAAAACATAAAAATGGTTTTGATCTTACCCTGAGATCAAAACTGTTTTTTGTTTTTGTTTTACTACTTTCTGGATAAATACACCATTTCAGGCGGAAATATTTTAACGATATGTTTCTACCCGCACCATCTTCATACCCTGAAAGTTATATGTAAATCTGTGAACATTTCTGTTTGGGTATGTTACCAATCCTGTACTGTACATTTAATGTCCTCAGATATCACTTCTCCGGTTGTCTGATTTTCATGATTCCTTGGTTTTCTTCTCAGATATCAATGAATGCATATCAGACCCATGCCAGAATGGAGGAACGTGCGTGGATGGTGATAATGGATATCAGTGTATGTGTAAGAACGGATACACAGGAGACAACTGCCAAACAGGTATTAATAAAAAAACTCCAAATCACTTCCTGCAATACACCAATCCAGTATAGGCCACTCCCACCATAGCAACGTACGGCCAATGGTGTGCACACACACAACGTGTCACGATAGACCACACGCCGAGCATTGCATACCCTCAACCATTGAAAGCACCTCTCTCCATTGGACTTTGGTTTTGGAAAAAGCCAAAAATCTACATTTCCACTCAGGCAGGGCATCAAGGGTCAGAAATACAATAAATATATAAACACGGCTTGACCATGGTTAAGAATAAAACTCAAATTTGTAAAAGAATTGCCTTGTACATAAAAACAAAAGTAAACTCAATGAAAAGAATGTAGTAAAGAATATAAAAATCATAACGTTTTGTCGGACAAAATGGCGGCAATTTGTCAAACCTTAAATAATGTGTTGTCATTGGTTAATAGCGCTGCGCACTTGCGCTAAAAATAGCACCGAACCTCAGACAAACATTGCAACGTGGCCATGCAAACGTGTGGTGAGCTGAGTGGAAGAACTGTACATGTATGTGTGCGCGTCGCGCGTGGTGTGACGTCATTAGTGCGGAACGCTATTTGTTAAGGGTCGTTGCCAACTACTGGATCCGTGTATTGCTGTATGTGGAGAGCGATTTCACGCCTGGCGTAGCTGCTTATTATTCATACCATGTGACAGTTATTGGCCAATCCTCTGTCTACACTGATGAATAATCGACCACGTTGGTTTAAACTTGAAGATATCTTCAGACCTGATTGTTTCAATCACGCGATCAGTGATCTGGTGCTTAAAAGCTGCTCCGGATCCCATAGCGTATCCTGCCTGTGACTGCCTGCAATATGAATAATTCTGATCATGGTGTTTGTTGATAGGCCAGTATATGGTCATGTGACCTATTACAAGCATGCTGATTGGTTGTCTTTTTATCTTACTCTATAGATATTGATGAGTGTGCCAGTAATCCATGTCGTAACCAGGGCTCATGTATGAATCAAGAGGCTGCATTTATGTGTGTGTGTCCCGTTGGATGGGAAGGCACATTCTGTCAGAATGGTAAGCAATTTAACCATCTCTTGTTCATCTGTCTTCCTTCTCTCATTTCCATGGTGATTCCTCCGAGCTCTCCAGCTCTCAGAACCTTGTTTGCTCACATAAAGGGTAGAATATGACATGGTGCCACTGTAAACCTTCTCTTGTTCAATTCAATTCAATGTAACATTTATTTGCATATTGGTAAATACTGACACAATATATTCGTAATGAAAATATTCGTAATGAGGTTTAAAGCAATACAAAGCCCAAATCAGAACATACAATGATAAACAGATACTGACAATGAGAAGGATATAGAACCTTGTTGCTATGAACCCTTCCGGCCTGTCAATCAAACTGTGCGCATTGACCAATTGGAGGACGTCTTTTAATCAGGTGACCACAAAAGCCTCGGCCAAACTCGGTCACAGCTGTATGTAAAACACACATGTGGGTGGGGCTTAAGAGCAAAGCCGGAATGGTCCATTGTTAAACAGGGGCCAATTTCATAGCTCTGCTTATATACTGGTAAGCACAAAATTTGCTTAAGCGTGAACATTCTTCCTTGGTCAAACAGGATAACCAACCAAATTTTCATGTGATGTTTACTGCTTTTGACTCATGTATTCAGCCATTGTTTACTGAGCATAACAGTCACAAGGAGTTTTGGACGTCATACTGTTTTTATTTACCAAGGTTTTTGGTGCTTAAGCAAATGTTGTCATGTTTGGTGCTTAAGCAGCTCTATGAAATTGACCCCTGGTTCTCATCGTCTTGCATTTGAAACTGGTATTGCTCAATCCTCAATGTCTCGTTGTGTTTAGCTGTGTACTTTACCTTTGTTTTGCAATGTCACAGCCTGAGCTTTTGGCAACCAAGATGGCGGAAACTATGGAGAGCCATCTATAAAGCCGGGCATAAAAAATGACAACAATTTGTACACAATTTGTACTTAACGATTCATAAACATTGACAGATATTGCTGAATGTAATGTATGGAAAGTTTGCAAAAACGTTGAATTTAATCACGCCGCCTGTCAAGAGGACAAAATGATTTGCAACATTTTGCCGCCCATGCCAACCACGAGTCAAAGTTTGTAAATAAAAGAAAGGTCTATTGTTTCATTTTGTTTCATCTTGATGTCAGGTGTTGGTTGCAGATTGAACTATGAATTAGCAGAATGTGACGTTGTGACCATCAATAGCCCCAACTATCCCGATCGCTACAGCCACAATGAGAACTGCCAATGGATCCTTCGCTCAGTCCCAGGCAACACCCTGACGGTTACTATCACCAGCTTCCGGACTGAGCCTGAATATGACAAGCTGAGGATTGGTAACGGTGATGCGGTCAACGTGAGTCTAGCCAATCAATATGACGGGATCTTGATGGCTACTATGCTGCCGATTGAGGTAACGTCTACTGGCTCAGCTATCTGGATGACCTTTGTAACCGATAACAACAAACTCGAGCAAGGCTTCTCACTGAGCGTCAAGGATAACTGCGTGGCATGTAAGTCCAAAATGCTATCTGATCTCCATCATATTGGATTCTAATACTTGCTGTGAGTTTAAGATGGCCACACCTTCGTAATTATGACAATGACCTCTTTTCTGAGTGTGTGTTAGTCGTGAAAACAAAACCCAGAGTCATTCAGTGTTTAAACTTAAATATAATTTCATACTTAAGGTTTTTGTCAAAGAAATGCAGATTCATGGGCAAGTCATTTGTAAAATTGTCAGTCCCATACGGTGTTCCTTTTTTGAGAAAACAGTGACAAACGCCCACGCCCACGAAGATCAAAATTCTTGGAATGATTAGGAGGGCCAATTTGCTTCTAAAATATGAAGATCCAAATTCTTCATGGTCATTAAGTTTTGCTCTTTTCTGAATAAATAGAGCATTTCAGTTGGAAATATTTTAACAGTATGTTTCTACCATCACCATCTTTATACCCTAAGATATACATGTACGTAAATCTGTGAAGATTTCTGTTTCGGTATGCAACCAAAGTATGATAGGCCTTTAATAAATCACAATCAATTATTTACTCCATCAGAGTTTGAATGTATCTTTTTCTTTGTGATGTTTATTGCAGCGGTACCTCCATGTGACAGTAATCCATGTATGAACAATGCTGAGTGTATCAACCTAGATGAGAATCAGAGATTCTTCTGTCGATGTTCAATCCAGTTCACTGGTGTCCTCTGTGAAGAAGGTTTGTAAGACAGACATGACAGAGGAGAATTCCAAACAATCCAATCCAGACATGCATATAGATTCACCCGCATCAGAACAGAAAACGCCTGTATGGTGACAAATTATCATTGGTATTACCAATTTACAAATGATTTATCAGTAAATTGATAAACTGCTGCAAACTGCTCATCAGCCAAAATAATGAAATATATATATATGAAATATATAACATGTTCTGAGTTAGGAGGGCCTGACACGTTTCGATCCTAGCAGGATCTTTCTCAAAAAAGAGAAAGATCCTGCTAAGACAAAACGTCAGGCCCTCCTAACTCTGACCATTTAGCCTTTGAGGAAGATTCTGCTTCACTCTTCTGACACTCTCCTGAAGATGAACAGAGCACACTGTCCGGAACGTCAAGAATATACCACCGGTTCTTCTCAGAATCACACACTCTCACAGAAGAGATTACATGGTGTCACCACAAACCTACCTTCTTTTAGTACTTCCACCATGCATATAGCTTCAAGTCTTATTTATCCTTGTTGATATGTTTATAGAGAGAGTGACTCCTTGTGATTCCATGCCCTGTACGAACGGCGGATCCTGCTTCTTCATAGGAGAGGGCTTCTTATGCACCTGTCCTTCAGATTACAGTGGTGTGACTTGTGAAACAGGTGAGAACATTTGTCTGAAATATGTTTATGATTGTGTGCATTCACTCAAGGAACCTGCAGGGAATCTGGATCAGGATTTTCAGCGTGGGGAGAGGGTTGGCAAACCTGGGGCCAATTTCATAGAGCTGCTTAAGCACCAGAAAACCTTGGTAAATGGAATCAGTATGCCAGCCAAAACTCCTTGTGAATGTTATGCTCAGCAAACAATGGCCGAATACAAGTCGCAAGAAGTAAACATCGCATGAGAATTTTGTTGGTATTCCTGTTTGATCAAGGAAAACTGTTCATGCTTAAGCAAATTTTGTGCTTAGACAGCTCTATGAAATTGGCCCTAGTCCTGATACTAGCTGTATTAAGCTGAACTCCAAATAACTTAAAACTGCATGGCCTTTAAGGTCCATTTGGCCACAATATCTATGGAACTGGCCACTTTTTGCCTTTGACTGACCAGCTTATTTACTCTACTTGCCTCCTATTCTGCTTAATTGGTTTCAGAGTGCACTTATGATCCCCACATATGCATTTATTCAAGTGGCCACCATTGCAAACATACCAGCCAAAGTGGCCACCTTATCCATTTGACTAACCTCCGTATTTACTTCATATTATCCACACATTGGCCACTGACTATTCGTATCAATTCCTGTTTCATGTAGAAAACTGTGATGAGTTCTGTTTGAATGGAGGATCCTGTTCCATCCAGAATGCTATGAAGGTCTGCTCATGTCAACCTGGATATGCTGGTGATCGTTGTGAACGAAGTGAGTTTAAGACCAGGGATTGATTTCACCAAACTCATTGTAACTTACTATCAATCGTTGGACTTATAATACATTGTAGCCCTATCGATCGATTGTAAGGCTTCCTGAATTCGACATGAGGGGCCTTCTCCAAACCATGGCTCTGGCTCCTGCTCCTGCTCAGGCTTTGTCTCTGTCATCCATGTACTGAAAAAATAGGTTGTGGTTTTTCATTGAAGATGAATTATCTCTGTTTTCTTTTTCAAAACTGAGATTCTACTTCCAAACCACAAATTTGCACATGTGTGTTATTTTATGTACATGTGGGATTAGACAAAGTGTGAGTGCTATTCTGCTACCTTTACCAATCATGTATTATACTTTTCAAAGGTATTAAAGGCTTGAATACAGAGTGCTAATTAATAAATATACATGTACTTACCATTGAGAAGCAGAGTTCTTGATTTGAGGATGGAGGTAGAAATAGACCTCCTTGATTCGAGTCAGTGACTTGGACTCCAGTGACTTTACTTGGAACAAAAGAACTCGAGCCTTGACTTGACTTGACAAAATTTGACTTGGTTACAACTCTGTTGAAAAGGCTCTTTTCCACATTTGTTCAATTTTCCAACAATTCTTGTAATTTCTGTACTATCCAGTCTCTCATATGATGTTTTTGTTTCTTGTTCTTGAAGGTGCCTGTCCAGAGGATTACTGTATAGTGGATAATACACTGGAATGCTTCGTCACGTCCACCATGGAGAACCTTTGCTTCTGTAAACCAGAATTCCTAGGTGATAGGTGTGAAACGAGTCGTTTAGGTATGTAAAGAATTCCACTCATTTGGGCTTTAATCTTGGGACAATTTCATAGAGCTGTTTCAGCACCAACATTTTGCTGAAGCACCAAAAACCTTGGTAAATAAAATCGTCAGCCAAAACTCCTTGTTAATGTTATGTTCAGCAAACAATGGCCGAGTACAAGTCAAAAGCAGCAAACATTACATGCAATTCAGTTGGTTATCCCGTTTGTTCAAGGAAGACTTTTCATGCGTAAGAAAATTTTGTGCTGAAACAGCTCTATGAAATTGGCCCCTGATCAGGTCGAATGATGAAAGTGCTTGTCAACTATGAAAATGACTTGTAACTTTACATACTTTAAATAAATTGATTCTTCTGAGTCCTTGTCTTTATGAAAATAATCAGATTCCTTGAAGATCGATGAATTGGTGAAACTACAAACATTTTGAGTATTAATTTTGATCTTTGTTATTTGTTCTTTTGTAGCTGAGTGCCCGACCAATTTCTGTAAGAATTCTGGAATTTGCTACATACGTGATGGAAACTACAGCTGTGATTGCCCTCCGCTGTTTAGCGGAGACACCTGTGAAATAAGTACGTATGACACAGATGCAGAGTCACCTACAGGCCTGGGGTCGATTTCACTAACGTTTTGCGATCATCGCTAAAGCCAAAATCCATTGCTAAACGGAAAATTGCTACACAAAGCAGCGATCGATTTTCCGTTTAGCGATGGATTTGGGCTTTTGCGAAGATCAAAAAGCTTTAGTGAAATTGGCCACAGGGGCCAAAGCTCAGCTCAGGCTCCAGCTTCATCTCTGGCTCAGGCTCCGGCTCCGTCATCCATATGTTGAAAATATAGCTTGTGGTTTTTCATTGAAGCTGAAGCTCTGTTTTCTATTTCAAACCAGAGAATCTACTTCCAAACCTCAGCCAAAAGCCTAGCTTTTGAAACCTTTTATTTTAGAATGGATTCACGAAATGAAGCCTGAGCCTGAGCCGGAGCCGAGCTTCAAGAAAGGCACTAAGACTCATTATCTTTATGAAGTTGTATCTAATTCATATTCACCCTTGTTGAAAGTATGGCCAATTGCTTTTTGACAAGTTGGTATTCATTGTTATTAATAACTTTTCATTGGGGAGATAGAATTATGCAAATGAGGCATGCCCTTCACAGACGTGCGTCAGCACTGCACACTCAGTGCTTATTGAGTGCACATCATGAAATATTGATGCACTGGCCCAGGTGGGATTCGAACCCACAACTCATTAGTTGTTATTCAGAAAACAGGACTTCAGATAGGTCTCTAAGACCATGCTAGGTTGTAAACCATGGATTCAAACAGGATCAATCACTATGTTTAGGCTCTATTGCTTCATGTAAAAATCAAGGCTACCGACTTAAACATGCAAAGTCTTTGAAAGGTGAACAAAGAACAATGCAGGATTCGAAGCAGTGACCTCCTAACAAACATGCAAAGTTGAAATGATCAACGGTTTATGAGAAGATTCTGATTGACATTATCGTTTCCACTTTCAGAGTTGAGTAGCTGTGATCAGTCTCCATGTCTGAATGGTGGAACTTGCTCTGATAATGAAGGAACCTTCAGCTGCACCTGCCCAGAGGGTTACACAGGAAACCTATGTGAACAAGGTAGGGTACCAGACCAATCTGGTTCATCTTTCAAGTTCAGATGAAAAAAGCAATCCGGCAAAATCATTGTTATATTGAAATATGGAAAATATCATGGAAAGCCTCTCAACAACATAAACAGCTGAACTTTAATTTTAAATCATGACTTCAGGACAATTTCTGCATCTAGAGAAATGTTTACATTATCATGGACAGTATGATAGATGCTATAGAATATATATTGAAAAGTGAACACAGAAGAATTGACTGGAGCGGGATTCGAACCAGCAACCACTGGAATACCATACCGTATGCTCTTACCAAATGAGATACCCAGCCCTAGGTTGGTGGTGTCCCTAATAGTCAATTATCTTTATCCGTAATTAATCCAGTTTCCCTTGTGATTTGATGATTATGAAATATATTTATAATATTCACATAAATATGGAAGGTTTCAGATTTTATTGACAAGTACAAAATCTACTTTTATTTTTTCTAAAATGGATTTTATAAATCACACGCTCTCTCTTGAGGACGGCCAGAGCACATTGGCTGAAACGTCGAGATCGAACTTCTCACCGGTTCTTTTCAGGACCACACATCTGGAAAAGACTTATACATGGTGACTCCGCAAACCTCACTTTACAATACAGATTTTGTTTATTGATTGATTTTTGTTGTTCTCAGTTGTTGATGTTTGCCAGTCCACCCCATGCCAGAATGGAGGCACCTGCACTGCTAGAGATACTGGATACATCTGTACATGTGAAACTTCTTATAGAGGGGATAACTGTCAAATTCTGGAAGGTAAGATTAGGTTTACTTCAATTTAATATGAGTAATTCTCTACCCAGCTGTATAAGGCAATCCGTCATTCCTTACTTGCACAAACTGGGTTTATGTCATATTGTGTGTGGAGTTTGCTTTTTATCTGTGTACGATGTGTCAGTGAACTTGTTGACGGGCCAAAAAATAGGGTTTTTTTGTTGTCAATGGTTTGTATAGCTGCACACTACCAAACTTTTGGAATGTTGATTCCCATGGTAGAATGCTGTTTATTATTAAAGAGCATTCTAAAGGTCTGGGACCAATTTCATGGATCATTTTAGCACACAAAAATTGCTTAGCACAAAATCTCTTGCTCAAAAACAAACCACCATTGAAAATTCCATTTGATGGTCAGCGAACAACAGCCAAAGAACAATCACAAGCGATACACAACACATGGAAATTTTGTTGTTAATCCTGTTTTTATTAAGACAGATATTTCATACTAAGCACATTTGTGTGCTAAGCAGGGCTGTTAACTTGGCCCCAGAAGTTTAAGATTAGTTTGTCACAACAGCACTGACACCATGCCCTTATCATCTAGTGCAGGAAATACAATAGCGCCCTCTATATGCAGTGCATAGAACGAATAGTATCAATGATTATTATGTTTAATAGTAAATTGTTTGTTTATCGTTGGTTTCCCCTCATTAGGTATTTGTTTAAATAATCAGCCTTGCGTGAATGAAGCTGTGTGCACGAAAGCTGGTAATGCCAGTTTCTGTGCATGCCAGCCTGGCTTTGAGGGTACCTTCTGCGAACTGGGTGAGTTATACAAGAAATATCTCAACTTCCAATGCCTAACACTTAAACTCCATCAAAACGAGGCATGATTGTTGCCCATAGACTGTACTGTTGAAACCAATACGCAGTGTGCTTAATTGGGAGACAGGTGTATATGTATTGGGAACACCTGTCATAATGCAGTGAACTCTACCACTGCCCAACTTTATGCATAACTACATTTCTTATACTCAGACATGGTTAGACTCTCAACAAAATAACATGAGGAGAAAAGATTGAGTTTCTTGACCTCAGCCTTTGAGTAACCTTCTTCGGATAACATAATGGGCATACTGTTTATCATTCTAACATTTAGAATATTTTTTTTTTCATATCATACTTTCATGTTAACATACACATCATGCAAGTATCAATTCAGTAATTTAAGATTGTAAGATGTGTATCAGTCTATAGTTGCTGAGCAACGGCTGACATCACAGTAGAAGTTGCTATGGCGATATTGACAATTCATGTAAAACATGAATTGGAAAGTTTTGTGAAAATGAGCCCTGGAATGGTTTGATCCTTCCAGCTTGACTTGAAGCTGGTACATTAATTAAGTGTCATTTTCCATCAAAATACAAATAACATATGAATGAAGACTGCATGATAAACAAGAAGATATCGATATCAGTATTCAAATTATACTTGCCCTTCACAGATGTGGATGAGCACTGTATACTCAGTGCTTGTGAGTGCACATGAACAAATCACATGCTGGCTCAGGTGGGATTCGAACCCACAACCTCCTGGTTTCAGTATTATAGGCAATGGAGTGATTATATGGTGATAATTTGCTTTCAGATTTGAATGAATGCGACAGCGATCCCTGCTTGAATGGCGGTACATGTCTGAATCGTCTCAACGCATTCAGCTGCATCTGCATAGATGGATACACTGGCATGGACTGCACTATGAGTAAGTTCTTATCAATTATATCGCTTCTCAACTGCCTTCTGTTCGTTTCTTTTTGTCCCACCAACAAGGATTATTTGACGCCGTTTCACACAGAGGTCATCTGGCTGTGCTATGTGTGTAGGGAGCTCGGAGTAAACAATGCCACCAATAATATACCACCAAATGGCCTAATTTCTTGGTAGAAGTAATCGGCGTCACCGCATTCTTTTTCCGTGCTCACAGATTGCACTCTGCTCAAACAAGACGATCAGTTCAAATTCAAATCAAGGCGTAGTTTCACCACAGTGAGCCCATTTTTTGGTGGCATTATAGGTTCTTTGAAGCATTCCTTCCTGACAAACCCCCAGTCAATATATTTCATTGGAAATAACAAAGCCATCATGAATATGATCACGTCATGAGATAAGCAGCTATAGATGCTTCTGTGGCAGAAAAGGTTTGTCCACATCCTGAACAGTGGACTCATACTTGTACACCAGAAATATTTCAACCGCATGACTGCCTTTAAAGGTAGTGTCATACTTTGGTTTTTGTCAAAGAAGTACAGATTCAGGGGCAAAAATACCAAGGAAGATAGAGTCACAGTCATCTGTGAAAATTTCAGTCTCATACGGTGCCCACTTTTTGAGGAAACAGTGAAAAACGGCCGAAGTATTTCTTAGTCTTTTTTCTCTTTTATTTTTGATCTTTTAAAAGATCAAAAAGATTTTCGGTCGTTGTTTTACAAATTTCTGGATAAATACACTTACCAAAGTATGATACTACCTTTAAAGGTATAATACATTGGTCAAGGTCACAGAACAGCACTCACACTTTGTCTAATCCAATATATGCATGAAATAATAAACATGTGAAAATTTTAGATCCGTTTTGATCTTACTCCGAGACCAAAACTGTTTTCAGTATTTGTTTTACTAATTTCTTAATGAATACACCATTTCAGGCGGAAATATTTGAACTATATGTTTCTACCAGCACCATCTTCATACCCCGAAAGTTATATGTAAATGTGTGAACATTTCTGTTTGGGTATGTTTAATACCAATCCTGTGCCGTGTACCTTTAACCAAACATACCTGTACTTTCTCTTGCCCATTCCTGTCCCTCTGCAGAAGTCACCGTCACTAAGACACCCAATGCTCCCCAGACCCTGGCCCTGGAACCCTGGTGGATTGCCCTGATCTGCCTCATCGGTGTTCTCTTCATAATCTTCATCATTGTTGTCCTGTGTACCATGAATCGTAACGGTGAAGACACGGAGAAGAAACGACTCTACATCAATCAGGAAGCAGGTTTCTCTTCATAAATCTTAGTAAGCATTTCATGTATTTGAACCATAGAGATATATTAAAATTACTAGAGCGCTAGCTCTGCGTTCTCCTTGCGTAGACGCTTTGAAGCCGTTCTGGGCGCAGTCATTTTGAATTAGTGAGCGTGTCTGTGGAACAAGAACACTTTGACTGGAATGCCTTTCGAAGAGTGTACTCTATATGCAACGTGCAAGTATGCGTGAACGTTACCGGTATTGCGTCTTGATGACACATGCAATCATTGCGTGACTGAAGTGCAGAGCGTTTGCGTGCACGGCCCTAAATGAAACGCGCATTTACCGAAGGTTCGTTGGATTTTGGGCGTATTTGGCTTCGATAACGCACCTGTATAGAACACAACGCAGATATGCAAATGAACGTACAAAAAATGTACACAATTTTGTGTTTTCCATAGGTTTGTGCACAAACATGGATGCGCCCAGCAGGCATCACTTTTAACACGGGGCTAGCGCTCTAGTAATTTTAATATAACTCTATGATTTGAATTCAAGTATTGAGGAAGTACCCATCACCTCTTTAGGCACCGTAGGTTGAAAAGAAAATTGATAAAAAACAAAAAAAACACCCAGTGCTGAGTGGGGAAACCATTTGGGCTGTCAAAGAAATTTACTGGCTTAACTCAAAATGTTTGAGGGAGTCTTGTGAGGTTGAATGTTGTTGCAGTTTTCTGCGTTGTTTATAGAACCACAAGTACATTTTCCACTGAAAAACAAATGATATCCCCTGATTTTTACATATACCCAGTTGTATTTACCGACACTAGGGCAGTGAAACACAAAGCTTGTCCTTATATTGAACATTGAAAGAGCTACACATATTCTTCCATTTAAACATTAGTTTTTTATCTGGTTTGTGAAATACTTAACATAAAAAAGTAGTTTTACAGTGAAGTAAGCTTGTTAGGAATTAGGATATATCCGTTTATTCCCATCACGCTACAAGTCAAATTCATCAAATCATCCATACAGTTTCTTGCGCTATATGCTTGCATTTTCTCTATCAAAAGATTGCTATAATCTGAAAGATTAGCATGTACCATAAAAGGAAATAACAATTATATCTGTATATATTTAAAAAAAATAACCCTATGTGAGATATGGGTCGATTTCACAAAGTGCTCAGATTGATCTTAGATGCAGAACCATCTTAATTGCTAAGCAAAGTGAGATGTCTCAATATGAATCACTATGGTGATATGAACAACTCATCTTAAGATTAATCTTAGTGTTTCATGAAATCCAGCCCTGTATAGGTATTTCTGTGTAGAATTTTGTTTTACACTGTTAGATTATGCTTCCTGAAATGAGATTTAAAAATTGAGACTTTTATTATAAGTAGACTGCTAAGTTAAAACTCATGCAGATTTAGTATGTATATTTTACGCTTCTTAGTGCCACTTACTTTTAAAGAATCTTTCCGAGTAGAAATTTTGTTTTTGTTTTGTCACATTTTTTTCGCAAAGTATTAAATTACCACCATTTTAAGATTTCCAATTACAAAATTAAAAATATTTTGTGTAAATTTTGAAACATTTTAGAAGTTAATCTTGATTGCTGAAGAAAAATGCTACAGGGTTTCCAATTAACCAACAAATTAAAAAAAAAAATTTTGTGTAAATTTTGAAACATTTTGGAAGTTAATTGTGATTGCTTGAATGCTACAGGGTTTAATGGTTTGCTGTTGTTTTATTGTTTTAGCTGGATAATTTTTTATTTCAAAAAGTAAACATATAAATGCAATTATACCCTTTTTATACAGGTATGGTACTTATAACCATCGTCTTTCAGAAATGTTATTAAAAAATATGTAAAGGTGAGCAATAATTGGAAATCGTAATTGATGTAAAGAGAAAAGATGTATTTTTCTGAATTAATGAGAGCAGTATGGACTATGGAAAGATTTAGATACAATGGACAATGCTTGATGTCCTGTGCACAAACCCTATGGGATTGAACCAAAGATCTTAAAAACACAAGATACGACACTACCTATCTGTTTGTACAGGGCGCAGTGAAACAGCGATGTCGTGTACAGATACATCTCTATTTTGCTTGCCCAATGTAAGTGGCGCTATTTCCCATTGAATTGGGAATAGCGCCACTTACGTTGGGCAAGTAAAAGTGTGTGGAAACTATGCAGGCGCCCAATTCCCTGCACTACTCAGTAGTCAGGTTCTGTTGTTTCACTTCATATGGCAAGTGTCCTATCTTGTGCTTATCAGATCTTTGATTGAACTGAACAATTTAAGTAAATTCTTCCCCGTTTTCACAGGTTTAGCTTCAAGTAAACTGTCAAAGTGTACATAGTTTAATGTTACCATGGTTTATTGTACTGTCCGTCAGTGGAAATTTTCCCTCGACCTTTTCCAGAGCTTGGCTTTGGATGTGGCTATGGCTCTGTGTCATACATGTACATTCATTTTAAAGTCAAAGGTATCAATTAAAGGCTTTCAGGCTGTGGCTTGGTAGCAGATACTCTTTTGAACAAGGAAACAAAGTCTCACCTTAAAAAACACCAATATTCAAACATTTTTCAGTTTTTGATGAATTCCACAGTCCTTTGTTAACACGTCTTGTTGAATTTTGATCATTTGAATATAAAGGCTTGTTACGATCTAGATGAAGATAGCCATACCCGAAGATCACTGTATGTTGTGCTCAATCCCCTGAACATAGGGCCTTTATGAAATGAGGCTTGGGCTTGAGATACATGGCCAAGCTAAAACCTTTGTTCAGCTTTGTCATGTGACCTAATAATCCCTTCATTTCGTTTTGTGGGCTTCAAATGGCGGTAGCGAAAAAGTCCTAAGCCTAACCTCAAGCCTGGGTATGGTCCATATAGGCCAATATAGTGTGATAAAAGGTTGACATGCAGTGTCCCTCAGTTGGGCTATTAGGGGACTAGCCGGTCTAGTAGAGATGAAATTGGACTCCATTTATCATCAAATATGCTTGCAAGAAAAAAAAAAGAGGCTAAGGAATCAGGCATAATCGTCAAACATAAACATCTTTATTAACAATAGCCATGTTTACCACCTTGCTTAATTTTTGTTTCTTTGTTATTCTCAATGATAATCATTTTGTTTTTAAATTGGTGCAAAATTGTCTTTAGAAATAGCAGTGACCAGTACTTAAAGGTATAGTTTATCGATTTATAAACTTTTCTAAAATGAGAATATATAGTATAGTTTATATATAGTATAGTTTATCGATTTATAAACTTTTCTAAAATGAGAATATGTATGTGTTTTTTCATAAAGGAGCAGTTTTTACCTTAAGCTTCCATATCTTATAGGCAATAGAAACATATCAGTCTCAAATATTCTTCAATTTTAATGTGCAGTTCTGTGCATACAACTATTTTCAGAACAATTTGTATTTTAAAGCGCTTTACAATAATAAAAAAAATTGAAAGTATTTACTTTGTATGAATGCTTTTCTTTGAATGGACCAATCCGGCTTTGCTCTTAAGCCCCACCCACCTTAGCAATGCCACATGTTTTACATACTACATGTGACTGAGTTTGACCGCGTTAGTGAACGACAATGACTGTGATTGGTCAATGCGCACAGTTTGATTGACAGGTTGGAAGGGTCCATTTTGCAGATGACCATCACAATTATCGGCCGTGGTAAGACAAGGATCTTGTCAGGTTCAAACTCTCATCACTCGTATGAAGTAACGGTCATCATGGTTGCTGGAGATTTAATGAACCAGGTCGTCCATGAACAAGCTCTGAATGACTCAGGGTCAAAGGTCATCAAATATCTGACCCATTTTCATGATGGTGTTTATGCTCCTGGTGATAGAGATCAATCACCTGACTCTGAATGACCTGGGGTCAAAGTTCAATGTCAAATATTTGACCCATGTTCATCATGGTGTTGCTTCCCTCTTGGTGCTAGAGGTCATTCACCAACTGACTCTGAATGACCTGGGGTCAAAGTTCAATGTCAAATATCTGACCCTTGAACCCACGTTCATCATGGTGTTGTTTACCCTCTTGGTGCTAGAGGTCATTCACCAACTGACTCTGAATGACCTGGGGTCAAAGTTCAATGTCAAATATTTGACCCATGTTCATCATGGTGTTGCTTCCCTCTTGGTGCTAGAGGTCATTCACCAACTGACTCTGAATGACCTGGGGTCAAAGTTCAATGTCAAATATTTGACCCATGTTCATCATGGTGTTGCTTCCCTCTTGATGCTAGAGGTCATTCACCTGCTGACTCTGAATGACCCGGGGTCAAAGTTCAATGTCAAATATTTGACCCTTGCACCCATGTTCATCATGGTGTTGTTTACCCTCTTGGTACTAGAGGTCATTCATTCACCTGCTGACTCTGATTGACCCGGGGTCAAAGTCTGGGTCATACTATCATTAGATACTTCAATCTGTTGACAGACTCCCATAGCACAGCTGAGTATAACGGCCAAGGCATGTTTGCACTGGAAAAGAAAGAAGGATACGAACAAATACTGAGAATGGTGCTAAGAGTGGACAAGACTCGTGTTTTTTGTCTTAAATGCCAATATAGATGGATATTAACTGGCTTGAATTCACCTGCATCATTTAGAAAATTGAAATTTTGATTCTTCATATTTCATGTGTTACTTTTTCAAGTTTAATTCTGCATTCAATTAAAATATTGCATTATTGTATTCAACAATGAATTTCACTCATATCATGGGCATATTAAACTTACCAAGTCAACGTCTTTCCTCTTCAAAACTGCCGAAAGAGAAGACAAAATAAAAATTACACAGAACAATTCACACAACAGACAACAATTTTTTTCAAAGATTCACAAAGTGTTCACTGAAACAGGAACAAGACTGAGACAATAAGCTGATTATCTAGCTATTTAATTTGAATAATTAATTGATTGTTAACATTTGCTTGTTACCTGTATATGTGTAATACTGACAGCTACAGAAGTTGGAGGATGGCAGACAAACATAAGGAATACCAGAGCTACCCAGTACCTGTTAAATGCAAGAACAAAAACATGACATCAATGACAATCAATTTACTACGACCAGCATCTAAATCCATCGTGAGCCTGAATAAGCCTAGATATTGGCTGTATTTATTGCATTACAAGGACGAGGGTTTGCCAAATTCATGAACGGTCTTACACAGCATTCCCCCTGAGTTAGGACAACAGTCTGAAGTTTCAAACATCTTCATTAGCCATCTGATGTGACTCCTTACCTGAAAGACAACCCGACCAGCAGGGCACGTGATTCTTGTAACACTCTTATTATCCACCAGGTCTAGAGCTTGTAACAGCGGAGCCTTGAAGACAAAATGTAGGCTAAATAACAGGGAAGAAAATCAAATATAAATGCACCGTGTAAAACTGAAAAGGAAATCAGAAAACTTCTGAAATCCACAAAACTGAGCCCCAAAGCAAATTGATCCCACAAACTTTACCTATATCTGATTGGAAGCCTGAGGCTGTCAGATTTCACAAAACATCTCTGACATGAATTAGGCCTCCATGTCTTTTGCTATTTGATAAAACCCTGATGTTTTCTTTTTTTGGAAAGCATTATTTAATAAAGTAGGTCCGATGTGTCAATCTAGGGAAAGAATTCCACTGACGGCCATTACAGAAAAAAATGGTCATATCCTCCAAGAGATAACTTATTGGATGCAAATTATGATGAACTTCAATCTCAGGTGTTGAAGCAATGACTGGGGTAGCTTATCTGAAAAGTGAGTTTAAAGGGTTTTCTGACCTACAATTATACACTAAGGGCGGCAGCCCTCTACCAGTCGGTCTAATAAGTTTGTGCACAAGTGATGGCCGTCAGTGGAATTCTACCCCTAATGGTAATATTAAAAACGGAATTCCAACGAATACACTTACGCTGAAAGAAGATCTTCGGGCACTGTGGAATGTGTAAAAGAATGAGAAAAGATCAATTATAATAGAAATTCTCCCGATAAAAAAAAATCCAAACAAATAGTGCTCTTATCGAAATGTAATTCCTGTCACAGCATTATTTTCATAACATTTATCACAATAAGGAAAGTTTGCAATTAAAAATAAATATCTTACAAGTGTTACTTGTCTCGTAAGCAGTTTTAACATGCTTCAGCAACTCAGTGTGCACACTGTCAATAAGCGACTCCATGATTCCAATATAGTTTCTGTAAAAAGGGGGTAGAAATGAACCATTTTAATATCAAAAATGATTTTTATCACGAAACTAGTGAAGTAAGTGCATTCGATTCGTGTAAACAAACTATACTAAAACCAAAAACAAACTGTACATATATAATAACCAGCTGAATTAATATGGGGAAAACCAAATGTCATGTGTGTTTATAGTTGTTTAAGTATTAAATCGTTGCTCAACTTACAATCAAAACGCCGCCGTTCCTGGGTGAAAAAAAATCGTCTGCAATTTAGCAGACGATTTTTGCACTTGGCAAGTTGACAATAAGTTGCCAATAGATGGCGCACTCATCTTTTTTCATGTGTGCGTTCGTTTTAAAATTGAAAAAGATTTGGAGTCAATCCCAGTAAACCTCGTAATCATACAGTAAACATTAAACACGGCCATTTCCAGGTCAAGGCTGCCCCTTGATACTTAAACGAACGCATCCAATGTACCAGTAGTCAGGTGCTGAATTCGTCGTGTTGAATATACACAGAGACGTCTGGGAACCGTCAGTAGGGCGAGATAGAAGAAAATTACATAAAATCACTGAAAATTATTTTGAGGAAACTTTATTTTCTATCGGATCACGGTAAGTTGGATACCTTAAATGAATGGACGATGAGTAACATGATGTTTGCGGATATGTGAGGTTTTATATGGAGTCCTATAATTTGTGTTATTCTCATTAACGTTATTTTTTCTGTCGGTTTCAGATTTTGACATGAGCTCAGTGCATGCAGTTTGTTGCAACGAGTCTTGGAATCGTCGGATTTGCAAATCCGGTGCGACGAAACTAGGAATCCCAGTTTCGTTGACGGATTTTCAAATCCGTAGTTGTGTTCAGATTAAAAAGACATTATTTCCAGTAGGCCTATATTGGATTATTCAGTTGACTAATATTGGTCTAAACTTCTTATAGTTGTTGTCATCAACAATGTGATCCCGGGCCGATTTCATAAAACTTACGACGCGTCGCAGAGTTAAGACGTATCCTTACTCTATGGATTCATCGCATAGATGCGTTGCGACGCGTCGCAGAGCTTTATGAAATTTGCCCGGGGACTGGCAACGAGTCCACTTAACAAATTTGCAAATTCGGTGCCGAAATTAGGAATCGGATGATAGAGGACGTTTATGATCTAGTTTCGTCGAATTCGTAGATTCGTTGCAACAGTGTCACAGTGCTGAGCTGAGTTCACACACACCGACACAGATAGTACAGAGTGACGACACATTGTCAGATTGCCGATATTGAGTATTGTAATCATAGAGCTATATTAAAATTACTAGAGCGCTAGCTCCATGTAAAAAATGATGCCTGCTGGGCGCATCCATGTTTACCGTATTACTGCATTCTTTTCTGCATTTCTATTTCTGGTCATCATGGTCATACTCATTGTTAGTCCTATCAAATATTATTTTTCTGCTCAAATGACTGTTTATATTCATTGCTTATTGCACAGTTCTGCAGACGATTCTCAGCAATCCAGCCCGCACCATGAATTTCTCATCCACCAAAAAGAAGCGGGGCTTCCATATGAAGGAGTCGGAGCTCATGTGCAAGAATGGATGCGGTTTTTATGGCAACGTAGCCTGGCAGGGCTACTGCTCCAAGTGTTGGCGGGAGGCTTGCCAGAAATCTCGACAGGCTCAGATTGACAGCGATGCTTTGCTGGCTCGCAAGTATGCCCTCAACTCTCTCTACTGTCATTTGCCAAGAATTGTCCATCTTTTGTTTCATTGAATGTTTGATTTTCTTTTAGCTATCATAATTTTTTGTGGGAAATGAGTAATTGTTTTTGGCAGATGAAGCGCTTGGTTTTGTGTTTAGCAAAATGGAAAATAAGAAAATTGAGTCTGGCAATTTAGCCGTGAAAATTCTTGGGAGGTGTGGGTGGGTTTAATACTGTAAAACACTTTATCGTTCAGCAGGGCATTTTAAAAGTTACAGCTTGGAGAATGTTTGTAATTATTCCATGTCATGTTTATTTCCTGATAGGATTGCTGATAGTGAACGAGCACAGTCCCTGCAGACTGCTGTTAGCCAGTCCGGTAGCGAGCCGTTGGCCTTTGAGAAGTTTGAAGAAAAGAAGAAACAGCACACGTCCACTCGCAGCAAGGCCGTCAAGACTTTCTTTGGAAAGACGGCAAAAAGTCCAAATAAAGGTAAAATATGCACGTATGTAAGTAACTTTCTGGTGAGAATGTAAATGCTACTTTGCTCAGTGAGATATGGCATTGTCGCCAACTTCTACATTTGTCTGCTTGTGTGTCTGTTCTTGTTTGTGGTAGATACATCAGTTACTTTGGGAAATGAGTTCAGAACTTCAAGAAATGACAATTTTCTACCATTGATTTACCTTTGCATTATTTTATTAAACATCCAGAAATGGTTCCCCAGCACCCTCCACTGGAGCGGAAGCACAGCTCTGAGAGCCAGAGGGCCATGGGAGACTTCATGGAATTCCTGAAGATGCTGAACCGTCCTGCCGCCCAAGACCTGAACAGACAGTGTCGCATCTTCGTGGAGAAGATTCAGCGGTCCTCTCACCTCAGCATCGAGGAGCAGTCGGAACAAGTCCAGGACTTCTACGCAGCTGTGGGAGAACGAATAAAGACCCATGTAGCGTTCAAAGGTAAATTCACAAAAGGTAAATGATCCCGTCTTGATTTCTTCTTTGATTTTTGTCGGAGATTGCTCAGCCATCACCACTCTTCAGCTACCATCAGCTTGAAAATGATGCTGGCCACCGTTACAGCGCTTTGTGTCATACCATCGTGACATCCTTCATTTCTGTTGAATCTCCAAAGGCGTGGCATGTGTTAAGAACCTAGTGCTGATACTGGAAGGGGTTAAAGCTTACTCCATATGGTCCAGCACAGCATCTCAGCTTTTTCAAACCAGTTTCAGCATGTTAATGAAGAAGAGACAACTTCTACCACTTGAGGCCTTGCTTCATCTGGGCATCCAGAGAATGTCTTAGGCTAGCAGCTTGCTCCTCGATGACGGATGCATCAAAGACAAATTTTCAGAGACATTTTGCACGGGCTTCATTCCACTTCATACTTGCTGCTTCGAAACATTGCCTTTATAAAGCCCCCTTTTTGTTTCATAGTTCATGTATCTGGGTCATGCCGTGTCAAATCAGCCAATTTTCTTTAAAATTCATAGGTGACCCTCTCAGATTCACCAGAGAACCAGTGGTTGGTTCGACACGGAATGACTTATCAATCAACACTAGGTGCTGCTTCGTACATTGTTCAGCTATGCATTCTAAAGCTTTGCAAATCAATATCAGATATGAATGCAGAATAATGTAATGCTATACTGTGATAGTGTCATTAAAGGTAATTTCATACTTTGGTTTTTGTCAAAGAAATGCAAATTTCTGGGCAAAAATATCAAGAAAGATACAGCAACATTAATTTGTAAAATTTCCAGTCCCATATATGGTGCCCACTTTTTGAGAAAACAGTGAAAAACGCCCCCAGTATTTTAAAATCTTTTCACCGGATCTTCCAAAGATCAAAATTGTTTTTGGTCAATTGGTTTTACTCTTTTCAGGCAGAAATGTTGTAATGGTATGTTTCTACCATCATCTTTATACATGTACCATAAAAGTTATAGGTAAATCTGTGGAGATTTCTGTTTTGGTATACTACCAAAGTATGATACTACCTTTAATCCACAAGTTAATGAACTTAGTCCATCTCTTGCTTCAGCCAAGGAAATATAACTGAATCACGGAACTTGAACCTTAATACCAAAGATGTGTTAACTGCTGTGCCAGCCCTCTACACCCTGCAATTATAGAGTTTGACGGAGCATAAATAATTTTGTTGCCGGACGAAAGGCAGGCGGGGACACTGCAGTAATGGCGGACAGTATATCGTGCTGTCAGATCGGTCTATACATTGAAGGCATGATACTTACAAATCTTTTACCTGTAGCTGTGTCCAGTATGTTGCTTGTCATGGAAAACAGATTAAAAACACATTGTTTCTTGATCAAATATCATTAGTGTGGATAAGGTAGCATACCTGATTAACAGTTGAACTTTGACCTTCCCAGGCTCGTCTCTGGACCAGCTAGAAGGCATGCTGGATAACATCGAGAAAGTCATCATGACGAGACTCTACCGAACCCTCTTCTGTCCGCCCTACACGGACGATGAACAGAAGGACCTGGCCGTTCAGAATCGCATCAGACGCCTGCGATGGATCACTCCGGTCATGCTGGATGCGGTCATAGATGACAGAAGCCCCCGAGTCCGGGAGCTGATCGAGAGAGCTCAGACAGGTGATGATGCCTCCAATGATAAAAGTAGTTGATTGATACTTAAAGGTTGGAATGGTCAAGGCAATGGGATGGAGATCTTCGGTAACGCCATGTGGATGCCCTCTTTTGTGTGGTTGTGAGAAGCTCCAGTGATGTACTCGACGTTTCAAACAGCATTCTCTGATCATTATCAGGAGAATGAAGACAATCTCTGTTTGAAGCGTTGAGCATACCACCAGTTCTCAGAAGCACACATAACTCACAAAAGAGAATATTTATATGGTCAGGGGTCGATTTAATGAAGCCCTGCGATCGATTGTTACTCAAGTTACGAAGGATAACCCATCGTAGGGGGCATATCCCATGTAGGGCTCCAATGCATCAAAAGGCCTACGATTGATAGTAAGTTACGAAGTGTTTGGTGAAATCGACCCCAGGGATGTTAAGAGTTCAGATTTAAGTCTGATTTCCGATTTTTTAAATTAAGATTTAACTCTAAATTTCTAAATTTCAGCTTTTTGCTTAATGTTTTCAGATTTGTTTTTTGTGGCTACTCAAATCCCTGTATGGTGTTACTGCAAATCTGTCACATTGGCAGAAGATTCCATGAAACTGTTTTGTATGTAATAGCTTCTAGCTAAACAACCCAATAGACCAAGATGCTTTGAGGTTGTGTTTGCTTTGGTCATCCTAAGGACATGTATGTGTATTGGTGATGACTGGTTCCGAGGTGTTTGGTTTTTATCATCAAAGAACCACAACCCTTGTGGTTATTTGATGATTATATTAATTAAAAAGCCGTATCCTCTTTGAGTGATCCCCATGTACTGTTCTCAGGTCGCAGCATTGCTGCGCGTATCGGTGAAATGATCCCTTGGATATAGCGGTATGTGCGTGGTTTCATGGCTAGAGCACCTGTACAGTATTCAGGAGGTTCGAATCCCCCTCCAGTCAATTTTTCTTTGTTCGCCTTTTAGTGTTTTATTTTAATATGGAAAATTTCATCAAACTGTGGCTAGTAGCAATACTTTTGATCAAACTACATTTTCATGCTTCCACTTGTTGCGCTGAGTGGCTCCCAGAAGCTTAAGACCCTGAAGTGATACCAGTATGATGTTACTGTCACAGATTTGATAGAAGTCAACTCCAGGAGGGCTCCGATTGATAAGCTCTCCTGCATAGTCCGATGCAGCAAGAACATCTTCAAGATCATCAGCTTGTCTCAGGATGCGCCGTCTAGCGCTGACGACTATCTCCCAGCTCTAATCTACATGGTCCTGAAAGCCAATCCACCCCAGCTGCATTCCAATATTCAATACATCACCAGGTTTGCTAACCCGTCTCGCTTGATGCAAGGGGAGGCTGGATACTACTTCACCAACGTGGTAAGCATTTTGATCATTTGGAATTCCCACAACACCTTTCTTCTCTTAGGCAACCATGGCTCCTCAGGGTGCCACTTGGTTGGCATACCCCATTTACTTCCATGTCCGTACTCCACTACCTGTACTATCCATCTTTATTAAGGACCTCCCTAAAATCAGTCATCCTTGCTCAGGGTGCTAGGTAGTAGCCATACAATCCAGTAACTGTCATACCAGTGCTCAACCAGCTCAGCTATCCAGTCTTAAGTTGTGACCTCCTTTTCATCAATTGTCTTCACTCAGGCTGCTAGTAAGAAAAGTTTAACCCATGCTACCAATCCAGCACTCTCTCAGCTATCCATCTCTCGACAAGCTGAGTTATGCTGATCAGGCTTGCTTTCCTTCCCACATTCTTTGCCCCGAGTGCCAGTCAAAAGCTAACTTCGGAAGCACCACTCTTTTGTTTTACCTTGACATCCGTAGAATGAATCATTTTTATGCCCCCCGTAGTGCTGTGCCATCAGTTTTATTGAGAACTTGGATGCTCAGTCACTGTCCCTGACCCAAGAGGAATACAACAGCTACATGGAAGGACGTGCCGTGCCCCCAGGAAGCGAGTCCAATGAGCCCATCTGTGAGGGACTGAGATTGATGTATGCTAACCTGGCTGCACTGGAGGAGCTTCGAGGCAGACAGGATAAGCTGATGAAGAGCGCTCGTCAACTGCAGTCGGAGATGACTGCTTGGAAAGAGAGTGTCGTCAAGCAGGTGGGTGGGACTTAAGGATAGGGGGTTTACGAAACGGAGGCTCAGGCTCAGGCTCAGGCTCAGGCTCCAGCTCTTATCCATACGCTGAAAATATAGGTTGTGTTTTTTCCATTGAAGCTGAAGATCTGTTTTCCTTTTAAAACCACAGAATCTACTTCTGAACCGCAGCCAAAAGCCTCTTTTTTGATACCTATTATTTTAGCATGGATTCACCGTGGAGCAGGAGCATGAGCCCTAGGTAAACAGCCTAGGAGGCGGAGAGCTCTGTAATACAGGCCTTGGCTCGATTTCACGAAAGGCTAAGACAGATCGTATTTAAAAATCTTTTCTATTTCGTTCGCACTTCTCGTAAGGTCTCAACGTTTCGACTAGCCTGCTCTAGTCCTTATCACAGGGTCCCCTGATGATGACTAGAGCAGGCTAGTTGAAACGTTGAGACCTTACAAGAAGTTCATATTCTTGTTCATCAAGAACCAATCCCAATCAATCCTAGCCACACCTTTGAAGGATGTGTCATCTGGAGACAGATAACAGTAATTTTGAAAAATTTGATCTTCAGGCTACTGACGTGTTGAGAGACAAACCTCTGATTATCAGAAGATCCAAGGTACCAGCGGGGCTCGACACGGAAATATCAAGCACCTCCCAGAATCTACCAGCCCCACTCATACCACAGGTGATCAACAAGTGAATCAGGAAAGCAGGGGCATCATAGAGCAGCATCGTCCTTGATGAGGTTGCATCATCGCTAGAGCTACTGGCATCTCAATGGCTCCTCGGGATATAGCGGTACGTGTATGACTTTATGACTTCTGGCTACTTGAACAGACCCAACACATGTGATTAAGAATGTGGGTTTCTTGCCAATATACAGGGCCTGAAAGCTCATTTGGTAGAGTGCATGTGCGGCATTCTGGAGGTTCGAATCCCACTGTTGTCAGTTTTTTTTATACAACAGCGCAGAGTGATGTCATTCCAACTCACCGACCTTGGAGCGATGAAAACAAAGCAGAAAGTTGTATGGTTTTTAAGACAAAGCCAGGATTGTTTAATCTTAGTCAGTTAGTATACGATACTTCAAAGAAGGATTATTGTCCAAGGACAAACTATGACTCGACAATGGCAGTCCTACATAACACGATCTCTGCTTCTTCGGAAAACAATTCTCGACGACGGACGGTTTTTGCATGGTTTGTGCGTGATTTGTCCGTAGCTTGCGCCATCTAAATATTTGTTTTCATCGGTTGTCAAGTTCATGAGAATGAAAGTACCCGGATGTCCGCGCTGTTCTATTCTCCCTAAAACGCCATAAAGATTGTGTCTGAACTCTGACCTGCCTCATTTGCATAATGAATGCAGAGGTAATAATCAGATAGTCATAGGGCCTTTACGAATCCTGGATTTAGGCTAGGCTTGGTACTTATTTTGCTACCGCCATTTGAGGCCCACAAAACGAAAAGAAGGGATTGTGCCACATGATGAAGCAGAAGAAAGGCTCCAGCTTCGCCATGTATCTCAAGCCCTTCATTTCATTTAGGACACAAAATGGCAGTAGCAAAATAAATCCCAAGCCTAGCCTCAAGCCTTATTTTGTAAAGGCCCATAGTGTGTTGCAAATTGTATAACAAGTTCAGTGGATATACAGCATGGATAATATAGGCTTTTGTTCACTGACACAAAAATGACATTGTTATTTCATTCACAAAACAAAGAGATTCGATAGAGAACCTGTGAGAATCTTACTCCAATCAGAAAAGCTTTGTGTATGAAATTTGTGCTCAGTGAATGCATATCTGGTGCCGTGCGGAGACCAAGCACAATAGGTTGAATATGTCTCCACAGGGAAATACTAAAGGTGTTTAGGTCTCCACAAGGTTTTCGCAAAACTGATATTTGGAATTAACTAAAAAAGAGGAATTTCCAAGTTATACTTAATATACGTAGCAAAGAGAAGTATTTAATATATTAAGGGACGTTCGCTACAAATTTCAACCCAGGAAAGTGATTCTGGTTCATATGGGAGCGATTTCAAATTCTGTTCTTGGGAGAGTGTTCATTTAGTACACAAGAACAAAGCCATGTCTCCACAAGGATACAAATTCTGGTATGTGTGTCTGCTGGAAATCGACAGTGGATTCCTGAAGCTAAAAACATAAATGTACTGTGTATTTGTTTGGAAATTTAGTCAAGAAGACTAATTAAGAAGGTTTTAAACAGGAGATTATTGTCATTATTATTTTTTATTTAAACGCAAATAAAAGTGCAATAGAAACGTGCTGTTGAAATGGTTGTCTCAATCTATTTTATTGATATGTGGTTATATACGTGATACACAGTATAAAAAAACCACAAGAATGATAATGCGGTCGTTAACATTTACCTCGATATTGGAGAATTGGAAATGTTTCCATTCCTAAATAAACCTGACCTAAATAACGCCGAGTGTTAAACCATTGATTCTTCTCAGAATTGAAAACACGCTTACAAAAATGGATTACATTGTGTCACCGCAAACCTACCTTATAGTACTTCCACCATGCATAGCTTCAAGCCTTATAAACATGACCTGGTTAGTATTACTACTGTATTCTTAATTGATCCTGAATCAAAATCCGAAATTAAATGAATCTTCAAATTTAAAAAATTGTAGAAATACCATACAAAATCTACTGACTACCAAAATATCTAAATTTCTCATAAACCTCAGTTCTAAAAACCTCTTTCAATTGTTTTAAGGCGTAATAAACGACTCTTTCACATTTTTTACTGCTAATTTATCAATGAATCAGTTATATTTTGACGCAAATCTTGGATTGTTTCTACGGATGGGTACTGTATACACCAATCCGACGAAGCGAGATTTCATCCGCCATTACTGCGGTGTCCTCATCTGCACGGTCCGGCAACAAAATAATTTACGCTCCAGCGCACTCTATACTGCCAATCAGGGGCATACACCCTGCAGTATAGAGTGCGGCGAAGCGTAGATTCTTTTGTTGCCGGACAAGATGCAGCCCAGGACACCGCAGTAATCCTATCTCCTTGGTTGGCTGTCGGATCGGTCTAAAATTCAATTTCTGTGTATTTATCTTTTTCGATTTATCTATCTAATTTGTTCATTTTTTTTATAATCCTCTCACCCATCAGTACCAATTAACCACTGCAAACCTACACATTTCAGATTACATTCTTGTTGAAACCCTTCACCCTTTTGTCATCAACTTTCCCCACCCAGTGCCATAGCTCACTACCAAGTGTCAATGCCTTGATATTACTGTGTGGGTTGTCCTGTGTGGTTATGTTTATTTTTTGTAGTAGGGCGCTAGGACAATGTGGTTGATGAGAGTCGCTAGGTTGTGCGTGGACTCCTCATCAGCATCCAAGGTAGCTGCTTCCCTGGCAAACCGATCAGACTTAGCCTAAGGGAGATAAGCAACAAGAAATCAAAGCAATGTTAATTGACACCTGGGGCCTTTTCCAAACCTCGGCTCCGGCTCTGGCTCCTGCTCCGGCTCCGGCTCCGGCTCCGGCTCCGTTTCATTTCATTCTAAAATAACGGGTGTCAATCAAAATAGAGGCTTTTGGCTTCCTTTCGGATGTAGATTTTTTGAAAAAGAAGACAGAGCTTCAGCTTCAATGAAAAACAACAACCCATCAAAGATGGAAGCCTAAGCCACAGTCGAGGTTTAGACAAGACCCTGATATGATACACATGGTCTCCTATGAGGTGCTACCAAGGGAGGTGTCCAGGCGTGGTTCTAGAGCCAATTTTTTGGTGGGGGGATGGGGGCTAGAAGAGCCACTGTAAGGCGCAGTGGGTTAGACTAGACCCTTCTTCTATCTACATTCGTTTCTGTTATGTCTTATTAGGAGTAGAAAAGCATGCATGTGTAACCTACACAACATGTTCTTCGTGTAATTGGCGCGTAATAACTGAAAAGATCCATTTTTATTCAGATTTTTTTTTAAGTTGCATTTTTTAATTTTTTTTTTTGGGGGGGGATAGACACAATTTTTGGGGGGCTCAAGCCCCCCCCCTAGCACACCCCCCCTTCCCCCTTACAACCGCGACTGAAGGGGTCTGAGTGTCTTGTGGTCCACTCTTGTCTGATTGTTTGGAAGACCCTGCCATTGGCTTGTGGAGGCACCATACCCTGTGATCAATATTTGGACCAATGTTTGTTTGTTGTTTGTCGACAGACATTGTCTGCCTGCCTGTCTGTTTCTGTGTTGTTTGGGGTGTTTGTTTGTTTGTTTGTTTGTTTTCAGCACAGACTAGCTAGATGTTAGCCCTGTTTTTTTTACGTTTACCTTCTGGCAGATTGCTGGCACTTTAAACCACCGATCAGGATCACTGATGCCTTTCTTGTAGTTGGAGTAGCAGGTACCACTCACCAATGGGATAGCTGAGGATTGCAAAACAAACATTTTGGGCTATAATTGTTGGATTAATAATGGGTAAATTCCTAAGTCGCCACAGCTTGGTTTACAGTCGTGGCTTCTGACTGAGCACAGATAGTTGACAATGGAGGACACATCATTGAGCTGGATAGCTCAGATGGTAGAGCATTGGTATGGTAGTTAAAGGGTCTCTGCAATGGGAATATTATGGCTTGAACATGTGCCAATAAAAAAACTGTACAATGGGGATTGTAATTTTACCCACTTCCTCACTCTGATTCAGGGTTAAAAACAGGTATTTTGTTTGTATGCTAATTAGCATTTCCATATTCATGAGCAAAACTGTGATGTCATCTGGGGAACTGAGAGCAGTAACCCAATTGATTTGTGCACAAAAAGTTGCAGTTGTTTTATAGGTTTTCTGACAGACCTTTTCCTCCTCAATGGTTTTATTTTGCCAAATATGTTCCTTTCACTCAACTGGTGGTGTAATTTTTTTACCAAACCATTTCTGTAGGTCAAGTTTCCCTCTTCATTTCTTATGTTTTTTTTTCATTATATTTTGGCTGTTGGTTCCCTACATGAGTATGCATGAAAATCCCCCGTTTTACAAAGCCATTCAAAGGAAAACCAAATGCTGGTTTGAAACCAAAATAAGACTTTCCATTCATTATTTGTCAGTATATTCTCTGTATGAAGGCAATAAAATAACCTGACTGAAAAAGCACTGCAGCCGCCCTTTAATGGGTTATGGCTTCTGACTGGCACCCTGAGCAAAGATAGTTGACTATAGTGAGGCCCCATCATAGGACTGGATATAGCTCAGATGGTAGAGCACTGGTATGGCAGTTAATGGGTTATAATGGCTTCTGACTGGCACCCTGAGCAAAGATAGTTGACTATAGGAAGGCCCCATCATAGGGCTGGATGGCTCAGATGGTAGAGCACCGGTATGGCAGTTAATGGGTTTGGCTTCTGGTGACTGGCGCTCTGAGCAAAGATAGTTGACTGTAGGGAGGCCCCATCATATGGCTGGATAGCTTAGATGGTAGAGCACTGGTATGGCAGTTAATGGGGTAAATGGTTTCTGATTGGCACCCTGAGCAAAGATAGTTGACTGTAGGGAAGCCCCATCATAGGGCTGGATAGCTCAGATGGTAGAGCACTGGTATGGCAGTTAATGGGGTAAATGGTTTCTGATTGGCACCCTGAGCAAAGATAGTTGACTGTAGGGAGGCCCCATCATAGGGCTGGATAGCTCAGATGGTAGAGCACTGGTATGGCAGTTAATGGGGTAAATGGTTTCTGATTGGCACCCTGAGCAAAGATAGTTGACTGTAGGGAGGCCCCATCATAGGGCTAGATAGCTTAGATGGTAGAGCACTGGTATGGCAGTTAATGGGGTAAATGGTTTCTGATTGGCACCCTGAGCAAAGATAGTTGACTGTAGGGAGGCCCCATCATAGGGCTGGATAGCTCAGATGGTAGAGCAGTGGTATGGCAGTTAATGGGTTATATGGCTTCTGATTGGCACCCTGAGCAAAGATAGTTGACTGTAGGGAGGCCCCATCATAGGGCTGGATAGCTCAGATGGTAGAGCAGTGGTATGGCAGTTAATGGGTTATATGGCTTCTGACTGACATCCTGAGTAAAGATAGTTGACTATAGGGAGGACCCGAATCAAAGGGCTGGATAGCTCAGATGGTAGAGCACTGGTATGGCAGTTAATGGGTTATATGGCTTCTGACTGGCACCCTGAGCAAAGATAGTTGGCAATAGGGAAGCCCCATCATAGGACTGGATATAGCTCATGTTCATGTAGTAGAGTGCTGCTAGCTTTGTTGTTGTTTTTGTTGTTTTACAAGGAGCTATGAGAGAAAAACTGCCAGGAATGTGACAGCCCTCTGCTGTGTACTTACGAGGGTCTGTTTGGGTTACTTCCCCTATGATCCCAGTCCTGACTGGAATACATTCATTACGGGTCACTCCCACTCTCACTTTACCCCTGAGCACCTTGGGTATGTCCTCATCATAGGAGTAGTTATCGAGGGTCAGTTCATTGTCCCCCAGGCTGGTAGTGTCGTCCAATATGGCTTTCTCTGGAGGAATACAAAAACGAAGAACACAGTTATGCTTCGTAGTCTACCTGTGTACTATTAAAGGTAGTATCATACTTTGGTAGCATACTGAAACAGAAATGTTCACAGATTTACCTATAACTTACAGGGTATGAAGAAGATGATAGTACAAACATACCGTTGAAATTTGTCTGCCTTAAAATAATGCTGTATTTATCAAGAAAAGAGTAAAACCAATGACCCCAAAACAATTTTGATTCTTAAAAGATAAAAAAAATAACAGTGAAAAGATTTATAAAAATAGCGTGATGAGCATGATATTATAATATCATACCTTGGTTTTTGTCAAAGAAAATACAGATAGGCCTACAGTAACAGTCATTTGTATAAATTTCAGTCCAATACGGTGCCCGCTTTTTGAGAAAACTGTAAAAACAGTCACAGTTTTTACAAAAATATATTCTCTTTTATTTTTTATCTTTAAAAGATCAAAACTAATTTTGGGCATCGGTTTTACTCTTTTCTGGACAAATACAGCATTTCAGGCGGAACAATTTTAACGGTATGTTTCTACCATCACTATCTTTATACCCTGTAAGTTATAGGTGAATATGTGAAGATTTAAAGTATGATACTACTGTTATAGGTATTAAGTCTAATCCAGCATGTATATGAAATAATAAGCCTGTGAAAATGTGAGCTCAGTCGGACATTTAAGTCCAGAGAAACCTGCGAAAAACGCAACTCCGTTTTTTCTTATAAAACATGATATGATGATTTTGATCTCGCCGAGACGGTAATTATTTGTTTTACAGTTTTCTAAACAAAAACAGCATTTCAGGCAGAAACATTTTAGCAGGTGGTTTCCTATCATGACCATCTTTTTGCGGAGAAGGGATTCGATTTACTCCGCTGACCCCAGCTATAGCTAGGAGGCCTAGCTGTATGGCATCTGCACTAGTAAGCAGGAGGTCGTGGGTTAGAATCCCACCTGAACCAGTGCACGATTTTTTTTTATGTGGCCTCAAAAGGCATGCAATTAGCGAAGTGCTTATCTATGTCGTTGAAGGGTAATAAATTGTTTGCATAATTCTATGTCATCGGCGAATAAATCAATAAGAAAAAAGTTTGTGTGATTCAGGTTTCAGCTCATCAGATCAGGGTTAGCAGAGTATTGTCTTGTCTTACTCGGAATACATTGTTGGTAATCGTCTGGTGCTTCTGACTTAGTGCATTTCTGACCAATGATAGTGTACTTTTCTTTCTGAAAGAAAAATAAAACAAACAGGCAAAGCAGTTAATGAAAACTGGAAGTTAAAGGGAGCATATAGGATTTGCAAAGATGTGCGTTTTGACTGAATTTGGTACTTAAACAGAAGTGAAGGTCTTAAACTTCCTTACAGATGTTGTTTCATGTACCTTTTTACGCTTTGTTCATCTGGATAGTAGACTTGGGGCCAAGTCTTTCTTAGTCCGCGCGGTGATTGTCTCTTTTTTTCCCCGCAACTCTCGCGAAACCGCGCGAGACTCATGGCTACGGCGAGAGATCAGCTCTCGGCCTGGGACCGCTCAAAAAGAAAGACTTGGGAAACCCGTTTTAGACGCATAGGCCGTGTCCCAATTCACTGGCTGTGGCCGCTGGCTACGGCCGTGGCTGTGGCCGCGTCTTCGAACTGGATTCAGCCAGTAGAATTGGGACGCGCCTTCGGCCGCGTAGACGCGCATGTCGGGACGATTTGAATTCATACGCGCAACTGAGGTCATGGCAAGCCAAATGCCAAATAATTCGATATACACTGTTTATCGGTGAAAAACAATCTTTATCTAGATAAAATGTGTTTATTACAGAGTTTTTCTCAAAAAGCAGTGTTTATCATGTCGGAATATAGTGTTTCTTGGCAAAAAACGTGTTTATCTCCGATAAATAGGGTTTATCGAATTATTTGGAATTTGGCTTGCCATATAAAGTTGGCCCGGCCACAACGAAGTCACCTTCCCTTGTGGCTTGATATTCGTGACGTCGCGGCCACAGCCACGGCCACAGCCAGTGAATTGGGACGCGGCAACAAGATGGACGCGCTGCCAATAGCCGCAGCCACGGCCGCAGCCAGTGAATTGGGACACGGCCATATTCATTTATTCACGTATGGGCGTGCTTTGCATTACGGTTGCCGTAGAGACGGCCGTTAAGACGAGTCCATTTTATTTGAGGGTGTATACAATTTCAAATAAGGCAGCAGTGGTGTACTTACTACTTACATTGGACAGCATTTTCAAATTATGGTTATGTTCAATTACTTTATAAGTTGAATGATTTAATAAGTCATTTTGTAATTAAGCTGGAACCTAATCTATTAGTTTAACATACGTGCATTAGTTCATGGAAATGAATAATAACCACGGTAAATGTCAATAATTTTTTTTAGCAACTGTGTAGGTTAACATTTACCTGATGTACGTAGGTCTACACTATAGCTACAGTTAGTAAGACGGACTTATAAGATATTCCTATTATGCACAAAGAAGATAAAAACAAACATGCACATGTTAATTTCACGACCCACGAGTTAAAAGTCTCATTATCAAGGTCACACTGCAGCTTTATAGCTAGATACGTGCGACGGCTGTGGTTGTGTATTCAACGTGAATCAGCCCTGTGTACACGTGCAGGATGTAGCGTAGGCCTACATAATGAATATTCATATATTTAATAAAGATTGGCCAATCAGACGCGTCCGTACGATTTCGGCTAAAGAGCCCATAGTTCGTGTCAAAGTGAAAACAGGTTTCCCAAGTCTTTCTTTTTGAGCGGTCCCGGGCCGAGAGCTTGAACTCTCGCCGTGCCTCGCGCGGTTTCGCGAGAGTTGCGGGAAAAAAAAGAGACAATCACCGCGCGGACTAAGAAAGACTTGGCCCCAAGTCTATCTGGATAGCAGAAAAACGGCCGAAATAATCTTGCTCCCCCCCCTCCGAATCCTTCACGATCCTCCGGATCCCATTTTTCGGATCCACCTCCTATGCAGGGTACGCTAAAATTGGATCTGGATCCGAAGGATTCATGATCCTTTGCGTGAAACAAACAGGCCCCTAGTGACGGGATCATCATGGCCTGATGATACCATTAAAACGAAAATGAAAGTAAGCATTGGCTGACGTGTAATGAACAATTTACCGAATGTGAAAAGCGGGTCCCAAACCAACTTGGACATATGTAATTGCACCTTATCATGCATCTTGATTCTAAAGTGCCTTACCGTCTTGTAGTCGATGATAATCTTGATATTGACTGTGTGTCCGGCAGTTGTTGACACTATCTCCTGTCCTACTTTCATGTTTGCGAAGTCGCAAGCCAAGGTGAGGTCGTTGATTTGTGCAAGTTGCTTCCCCGCCACGACCAGGCCTTGAAGCTGTTCTACAAGTACAAGTTCAATAAATACACAAGTATGTAAATGCACGGAAGGAAGGTACACAATTAAGTGAATTTATTGTGGACATTATTTTGTTCCTTAAATTTGGTTTGCACATAGTTCAATTTTTTGTTTACATGCTGGAAAAACCGTCCACGTTTCACTCTACAACCGTGGACCTTTCTCTACAATCGTGGACCCCATCGTCCCTTGTGTAATGAGTCCTCGGTTTGTTTTCGACCGTCATCTAGTCTGATTGTGGGGCACGGTACCGGCTGTGGTGGGGTTGGGGTAGGGAAATTTAACTGACTTACCAGCTTCGATAACAAACTGATCCGGTGCGCAGCAATTGTCATCAGCATATACCACGAGAGCGACCATAGTTGCCCATAGAATAGCACGAACTAATACGTTAGAAGCCATCTTACTTGAAATGAATAAATGTTTTCTAGGTTTGGTCAAGTTCAGGTGCAAGCCACTGAACACAGTCGTCTGTTATGTGCTACAGTTAACGTGGAAGTGCAAAGGCAGTCAGTGTGATGTGCGGGCAAGGCCACTTCTTTGCCGTGGTATTTGTCCCACGTATCATGCTTACGTGAGCGTAGTCAAAAGTTCCTTTGTTATGAATTTTACATCACGAACAACAAACCTATTCACTTGCAGTCGTATGATCGGTTACATCGACATATTCCATGACGTATTAATATATTGTTGTTATAACCGATCATGATTTGGGGGCATGGGTGATTGTTCATTTGAGGCATTTCACAACTGGAAGAAATATTAATGCGCATCATTATATAGGCCCTATTAATCTGGTTACTGGAGTAATGAATTCACACTGCAGTCACTCTAAAATTCCTCTGAACTTCACAGGAAGCGTACAGCCCTCTATCATGTCGTGGAAGGCCACTCATCAGATCGAGCTAACTCTGTCTGTTCACACATGATCCCCATTTAATCCTGTTCAATAGGATCCCCATTTAATCCTGTTCACACGGGATTCCCATTTAATCCTGTGCGTGTGGAGGGTCTGAGGTGCTTTGCCCATGAACGTTAATGTATAGGAACCCGACGGCACCTAATAGTCCATGGAATTATTTCTATTTAAGCCTACATTGAGACGATAAATGGCATGTGATCCTGATCTCACGATCAGAATCAGTTGAGCCTGCATGGTAGGATCAGACTTAAAACCTATATCCACCTTGTATCGCTTATAGTTTACCTTTCCATTCAGACAGAGCGTGCCTCTACAGGGTGTCTAAAAACGGGGGGGGGGGGGGGGGGGTATGTGTTTAAAGCCCAAACTCTCAACTTTCATAATGACACCAACAAAGTCCTGAAATACTTCATACTTGGGTGAGCACTGCTCACTTTTGTAAAGGCTATGGAAATTAGGTTGCGCAGGAATGGGTCTTTCCATTTGTGAGAGGTGAGTCCTTTGGAGCTTATGGAATTGAGGGTGATATGAGTGAAGTTTATGGTTTAGTAAATCAAAATTGTATGTATGAGTGAACAGACCATTTATTATTGTAGTATTGTAAACTCCCCTGGTATACTCACGCGGTGTGTTCATGTGAGTCAGGATGGGGTGATGCTATATGTTGCAGGGGAGTTGGGATAGGGTAGGACTTTGTTGGGTGGATGGGATGAAGGGCCAAGAGACCAATTTAACCCCCTCCCCTCTCTCTCCCCCTTCCTGGGTGTGATTGTGCATCTTAACAATCCATATGCATTGATCTCCACTCCACAATATCCAGACCACCTTCCCCGATTCCGAATTCTATTATTTCCAAATTTTGACTTGTTGGTATCACCTATTGGCCGGAAAGTAGCCAACATCTGTGACATTCTTTTTTTCAACAAACAGACCACTTGAGTAGTAGGGAAAGTTACAATGTTACAATAATAAATGCAATTTGTTCACACATACATAAAATGTTAATCCTATTGCGCCGTAAACCACATATTTCACTCAGCAAGCTCATTGCAATGGGAGACGTTTGAGAATCGGCCTGCAAGTCAACAGCGCACGCGCAAGCACAACAGCGCAGGCGCAAAACAACGCGCGCATGATCACAATTGCGTGCGCGTGCGCTGTTGACTTGAGGACCGGTTCTCAAAAGTCTCCCATTGATCATACATTTTTGATAATCATCCCCAAATGATGTTCTACTTGAACACAAACGTGCAATAGAAACGTGTTGTTGGAATGGTTGTCTCAATCTATTTTATTGATATGTGGTTATATACGTGATACACAGTAAAAAGCAAGAACTATAATGCGGTTGTTTACATTTAGCTCGATTTTTGAGAATCTTGAATGTTTCTATTCCTAAATAAACCTTATCTAAATAACGTGGAAAGATCAAACCACCATTTTAAAAATCATAGAAATACCATACAAAATCTACTGACTCACAATATAAATCTCACTTCTAACAATTTGTATCAATTGTTTTGGGGTGTTATAAACGACTCCTTCATATATATTTATATTCTGATGCAAATCTTGGATATTGTTTCTACGAATGGGTATAATAAAATTTCTGTGTACTACTAATTTTTTTATATATCTATTGATTTATTTAGTAATTGTTTGATGACTTCACCCATCAGTACTAATCAGCCAAAAGGAAAGCCTACAAATTTCAGATAACATTTTTCCAAACGAACAACGATAATTGATTATTTGGCACAATACCAACGTGGGGCTTGATAACTCAGTTGATAGAGCGCTTGTGCGGTATTCAGGAGGTCAACAGTTCGAATTCCGCTACAGTCAATTTTTCTTTGTTCACCTTTCAATGACCTAAAATTCAGTCAGTTTCCTTTGTGGTTATTTTGATGATTAGATTACATTCTTGTTAGAAGCTTTCACCCTTCTGCCATCACCTTTCCCCACCCAGTTTTCATAGCTCACTACCAAGTGTCAATTCCTTGATATTACTGTGTGGGTTGTCCTGTGTGGTCATGTTTATTTTCCGTGGTAGGGCGCTAGTGCAATGTGGTTGACGAGAGTGACCAGGTGATGCATAGACTCTGTTTCAGCATCCAAAGCAGCTGATCCCCTGGCAAACCGGCCAGGCTTAGCCTGAAGGAGAAGGAACAACAAGAAATCAAAGCAATGTTAATACCTGATCAAAGCATCAATACAGACTGACATCTGGGGGCCTTGTCCAAACCTCAGCTCCGGCTCAGGCTCCATTTTGTGAATCCATTCTAAGTTAATTAACGGTTTGGAAGTAAATTCTCTGATTTGAAAAAGAATACAGAGCTTCAGCTTCAATGGAAAACCTGAATCCGGAGCCTGAGCCAGAGCCAGAGCCGAGGTTTGGAAAAGGCCCCTGGTATGATACAAACTGGTCTCCTACGCGGTGTTATCCGGGGAGTTGTTTGTGGTCACCCTGATGTTTACTGTTTTGGAAGACCCTACAATTGGCTTGTGGAGGCGCGGCTTATACCCTGCATAATCGTCAATAGTTGGACGTCTTGTTCGTTTGTTTGTTTGTCTGCCTCTCGATGGGGCTGTATCATTGGAGTGTTTGTTTGTTTGTTTGTATTTAGTGCAGACTGATATCTTGTCAGCCTTGTTTGGTAATCTTGACTTTTGGCGTTTACCTTCTGGCAGATAGCTGGCACGTTAAACCACCGACCAGGATCACTGATTCCTTTCTTGTAGTTGGCATAGCCAGTACCACTCACCAATGGGATAGCTGAGGATTATAAAACAAACAAGAAGGCGTTAATTCCATTTGGGCTTGGATTTATAATCACGGAATAAACTCCTGAGCTAGCTGCCACAGCTTGGTTTACAACTCATGGCTTCTGACTGACACTTTGAGTAAAGATAGTTGACTATAGGGAGGCCCATCATAGGGCTGGATAGCTCAGATGGTAGAGCACTGGTGTGACAGTTAATGGGTTATATTGGCTTCTGACTGGCACCCCGGCTGAGCAACGATAGTTGATTATAGACAGGCCCCATCATAGGGAAGGATAGCTCAGATGGTAGAGTGCTGCTTTACAAGACAATATGAGAGAAAGTGTCGTTACAACCATACTATGATGTATACTTACGAGGGTCTGTTTGGGTGGCCTCTCCAACAATCCCAACCCTGACTAGAATACAGTCCTTGCGGGTCACTCCCACCGACACGTTACCCTTGAGCACCTTGGGTATGTCCTCATAGTAAGAGTAGTTATCGATGGTCAGTTCATCGTTCCCTAGGGTGGAGGGTCCGTCGTATTTGGCTTTACCTGGAGGAGGAAAATGAAAACGAAGAGCTCAGTTATGCGTCCTGACTCTATCCATCTACTTAAGGGCATGAACAACATTGGAAAAGATGACAGAGCAGTTGCAGGCTGCTCATCATTCGATTTGCGATTGAATAAAAACAAACCTGTGAACATTTCAGCTCAATTGACCATTGGATCAAGTTATAGGTAAATCTGTGAACATTTGTGAAGTGTTACCAATGTTGTACATCATGCCCCTTTAATACCAGTGAACGAAATCTGTGGTAAGTTAAAAGCACGATTGATCGTTTAGTTGTCTGTGCGGCAAAATGTGTTGGAACCGATTTTGTTACTTCGTCGAGGAAGGAATGGACTATAAATCTAAAAGGTATTCGTCCCTCTTCTGTGTTATACTCTGGAGTCTAACTTTGCGTTCGATAACCCATAGCTGTAAAATTTGGTCCATTTCCTGCCAAATCGAAACAATCTTCAAGGATGACTGTGCAATTATACAAAAACAAATCAGGAGATCTTAACATCCAGTTGACATGGTGCAATGGATTTTGACCGACTGTCGAAGATGTGAAGAGGCTTAAGATTAGTTTGTTTTGTACCAACGTGCTTAAGTTAGTTTCTGTAATCTGTAAATATTATCACGGTGCGGCGTCGTAATCCAGTCAGGAGCATCGGAATACGGAAAGAGGCGAGAGTTCCTTTCGCAAAAAAAAAAAAACCAAACACAAAAAACCAAAAACCCACAAAATTTGGGTCAAGGTTACAGTTTTTATGCTTGACCTTTTCTTTTAACGTTTCCATTGATTTCCTTCTTCAACAGAATCTCTGTATTGTCAGTATTAAGGGCGCATTCACTCAGCAGACATAACTGACTGCCTTTATAGTTTAATTTCAAACAAATCTAAAACATGTTCTCCCATTTAGGTTTGGAATGTAGTGATGTTCATCGAGCAACGGCCGACAAAATAGTCGTAATTTATCTGGGTCTTTTTACGTCGTCGAAGGGCAATAATTTGCATAATTGTCTGTTCTCGACGAATAAGTCAATAATAACAGATAAATTACGGCGCGCGCCGAGAAGGGATTCGATTCACCCCGCTGACACCAGCTAGCTCGGTGGCCTAGCAGGTATGGCATCTGCACTAGTAAGCAGGAGGTCGTGGGTTCAAATCCCACCTGAGATTTTTTTCATGTGTACTCAAATGGCAACTACGCAACTACATGTATAGTGAAGTGCTTATCTACTTCGTTGAAGGGCAATAAATTGTTTGCATAATTCTATCTCATCGGCGAATAAAATAATCAATAATAAAATAGTTTGAATGATTCAGGTTTGAGCTCAGCAGATCAGGGTTAGCAGAGTTTTGTCAAGTCTTACTTGGAATACATTGTTGGTAATCTTGTGGTGCATCTGACTTAGTGCAGGTCTGACCCATTATGGTGTACATCACATTCTGAAAGAACAACACGAACAGGCAAAGCAAATAATGAAAACTGGAAGTTTAAGTTGTCACGTTTACTGAAATCAGATCAGGGTTAAATGTAAGTACAGGATTGGCAACATACCCAAACAGAAATGTTCACAGATATTACGTATACCTTTCAGGGTATGACGATGGTAATGGTAGAAACATATCGTTAAAATATTTCTGCCTGAAATGCTGTATTTATCCAGAAATTAGTCAAACAAAACCCGGAAGCAGTTTTGATCTCGGGGTAAGATCAACACCATTTTTTCTGTTGTATAAGAAAAACTAAGTTGGGTTTTCGCTATTTTCTCTTGACTCAGATGTCCGATTGAGCTCAAATTTTCACAAGTGTGTTATTTCATGTACATGTTGGATTACACAAAGTGTGAATGCTGTTCTATAACCCGAATTACCAATCATGTATTATACCTTTAAAAAGAAAAACGAAAGCAAAACAAACGATACCATCCAGTGACTTCTCAATGTTTATGATTATTACTAGCTTACCTGGCTGTAGTCGATGATAACCTTTATCTTGGTTGTATAGCCAGACGTTGTTGAAACTATCTCCTCTCCTACTTTCTTGTTTTGGAAGTCGAAAGCCATGGTGAGACCGTTGACTTGTGCAAGTCCCTTCCCCGACACGGACAGGCCTTGTAGCTGTCCTACAAATGTTCAATAAATGCACAAGTCTCTGAAATACATGTACATGCAATTTTGTTGTGGACCTTCCTTAAATTTTGTTTGGACTATTTATAGTTCCATTGTTGTTGTTTTAGTTTTACATGCTTTCCAACTGTGGACTTTTAATAATAAAAATAATTATAATTACCTATAATGGGTACTTAAATAGGGAGACATTCCCATAGGGACGTGCACACGACTTTATATTACTTGCCTTTTTTAGGCCCTTTTCCAAACCTCGGCTCCGGCTCAGGCTCCGGTTCCGGCTCCATCATCCATTTGCTGAAAATATAGGTTGTGGGTTTTCATTGAAGCTGAAGCTCCGTTTTCCCTTTCAAACCAGAGAAACTACTTCCGAACCACAGCCAAAAGTCTCTTTTTTGATACCCGTTATTTTAAAATTGACTCAAGAAATGGAGCTGGAGCCGGAGCCTGAGCCGGAGCCGAGGTTTGGAAAAGGGCCTTAAAGATCCTCCAAACCAATTTTTAATGTTGGTTTGTTTTATTGGGCAAGACATTTTTGTGTTAAGCAATTGTTTGCGCTTATCGCAGGTCCATGAAATTGGGCCCTGGTCATTGGGCTACATTAACATCCCTGAAACCATCTCAACTCCCTGGGGAGTATACAGCCCTGGCTGCTGTAAGGCACACAACAGCTAATCAAACCACAAAGCCATCTCTACCCTCACTGATACCCATTTACCATGTTTACACCTTGGTGAAGAGGAGCAATATGTGACAAAGCGTCTTGCCCAAGGACGCAAGCACATAGCCCATGGCTGGATTCGAGCCCACAATCTGTAGATTGACCACAAGACCTTGAGTTCAACAGGCTGGACGTACCACTAGGCCACGGCGCCACTTTTTTACTGTTCAACCGTGGACCTTCCTCTACAACGTGAACCCAATCGTCCCCTTTACCATGAGTCCTCCGTCGTTTTTCGTTCACCGCCTCATCAGAGGGGGAGGGGCACTGTACTGAGTGGGGAGGGGTGGGTAGGGGGAATTTTAATAACAGACTTACCAGCTTCGATAACAAACTCATCTGGTGAGCAGCAATAGTCTGCATATGCCACGAGAGCGAGCATAGACACACACAGAACGGCACGCATCACTACGGTAGAAGCCATCTTTGCTGAAATGATAATTGTTTTGATTTCAGATGCAAAACACGGAAGGAAGTAGACTGTTATGTGTAGCTTGTAATGTAGAAGTGCAACAGCGGCAGTAAGTGTGTGATGAAGCCCTGTACTTTCAATGTATTTTATACTGTCGTGTGCTTTGTGTCGTGATCAATCACGTGCGCGCAAGGCCGGCTCAAAGTCTCTTTGTTATCACGTGTTGTAGCACTCAGGCCAATATTGATCTGCAGTCATATGATCTGTTTATCCGTTAAGGTATTCCAATGACGTAATAACCAATTATTATTTGTTGATGTGATTTAGGGCATAGGTGGTAATAATATTGATTAGGGGCATTTCACAACCAGATGAAATTAATGTACAGAGTAGGCATATCATGGAGGAAGAAATAGACATATTATTTTTTGGTCACTGGAGTAATAAATTCACACTGCTGTGCGCGGTATTTGTATTTATTAGGTGTTCGGGTTCAAGCCGAACACCTATTGTTATTGTTCGATTTTTTTTTGTTTTTTTTTCATTTTTTTTCATCCCAAACTTGTCAGCAGGACTTCTTGGTGACAGGTACAAGATATCGACATGAAACTTGGTGGGAACTTCGGTCATGATGCCAAGTTGTATTTAGAAGATTGACGTCATAATGACGTCATCGGGTATCAAATTACGAGCGTTTTTAGGAAAAACTTTGGTGCTCCATAACTTGTGAACCAGATGACCTACGATATTGATATTGACATATGTTACTCAACACGTAAATCTCAACAATTAATATATTCAGTGCTGTG